>JAHDVE020005097.1:0-21005 GCA_022606495.2 Halesus radiatus | reverse complement strand
TTTCTTGTGTAAAAATAGTTGCAATCGTTAAAAATTTATTTATATTCCTCCGATTTATTTAAAATATTGTCTTTATCTTTGTCATTTAGAAAACATGTTTTAAATTTTATTATTTGTATAAAAAGCTTGAATTGTATTTGCGATCTTTTTAATTATTAACTTTAAGGTAATATTATTTAAAAACAATATTTTTCTTCACTGTTTTCTAACATCAGTTATTTGTAGATAGATATACATAAGATTTAATAATTTATTCTTTTAACTTTTTATTTAATATATTATATTACATTTCATCATCAGTTTATACACATTTGATACATTTTTTCCTAACAGCTTTTGCATTAAACGTCCATTGTGGAGCATGGCACAGCATCAAAAATATAACGTCTGAGCTATTATATCTGATCATAAAAGTTGAGTCTAAATTTACTGCAGGTTATCAAGGACTTAAACGATCGTATTAATGCCCGGTTTAATGGCACAATTCATTGCAACGATTCAGGGTAACAAGAGCATCTTCTGCCCGTTACAATGTAAAATCTAAGTCTCCAGTCGGTTCCAGTCCTTAAGCAATTCATAGGGCTTCCTTCTCTGATAAAATAATTATTATTGCGGGTGTTCACTTCGGTAATAATGTCCCAGGGAAAGAACAAAGGACTCATTCTTTTCATAAGGAAAGGGGACTTATTTATTAAATTTTTCCGGGGAAAAATGACATCATCGATTATTATTTTGAAACAAAGGGTTGGTTGAGTTCTTTGTGTTTTTTTTCTGTGTCTTGTGCTTAAGATAAAGCACTAACGGGATTTTTTTTTGCTTAAACTTGTTACATTGAAATGTTTCTCAAGTTCTAAGAATAAAAATTATCATAAACCTTTTTAAAGGTTGTTTATCAAATTATTGTTGTTAAAATTGTGACATTTATTTCACCACAATGCCGACCAATATTTCGCAGTGCATTATAGTCACATTTAAACAAAATATATACCCTAACCCCTTATCAGTTAATAGGTCCGTGGGAAAATTTATCCAGAAAATATTTTATTTTTGAAATCATAAAAAAATGCGTTTAAAATTGAGTTTAATGAATTAAGTATCACTCAGCTTTATAAGCCAACTACGAAACTCAGGGATACAGCCCGAAGAAGATGCAATAAATAGTTAATAACATATTAAGTTGATATTATTTATTAACTACAAAAAGTAACTTTAGTAAATTGTTTATAACCAAATGCGTGTCCTTTTTCCTTTACTCGTCTAGGGTATTTAATCAAGTTAAGATATTTTCCCGAAGAGCACAAATAATGTAACATAAATTCATAAATAATGTAACTAGTAGACATTTGCTATACCTTTTGATGAATATAAATATCATTATTAGGTTTAGCTTAGTATTTTGACCTGAAATCCAAAATTAAGTTTTTTATGAAACAGGCCGCGTAGCCGTTCTTCTAAATCGTATATGTAGATTAGATAGATTGTTGCAAGGAAAAGATAAGAATCAAAAAAAAAAAATTGTTGTGTATTACACTGCCGCGGTAAGTAAAAACACAGTATCTGAGAGTTGAGAATTGAGATACTGTGTTTTTACTTACCACGGCGGTATAGAGGTTAACTAATAAACTTCCTCGTAATACAATATATTCGAGAATGTAAATATGGAAAATTATTAAAAAATATATATTTAATGAAAATTTAAACAAGAAAAAAAATTAAGTCATAACTGAGACACACATTCGGAACCTCTATTCTATTCGCGAGTGACATATCTACCAATTGAGCTGCAGAAACCTTTTTGAATATAATTTTTATCAATCTCCTGTTTCATCGATAGTTTTTTGCAATTATTTACGATATTGACTGCCATCTTTATATCAGTGCATAAAGTTCTACACGAACACGATTGCATTCATAAAATTATTATTTAGAACACAAAAAAAAAACATGCCCCGGGTGAGGATTGAACTCACGACCTTAAGATTATGAGACTTACGCGCTGCCAACTGCGCCACCGAGGCGGATGTGCGGGACGACAATGTAGTTTTGGTTGGTTAATGAAACAGGAGCTCTATTCGTATACAATGTTATCCATCAATAACGACATGTAAAGTAAGAGATGTAAAGGTCGCACGATGATTGCGGGATGTAGAGTACTTGTTCAATTCAGCCCCAACATCGCTAACGCCTTGTCTTGTGTATGTGAAGTCTATGCAAAGACGACGCGGTTCGTAAATGTCAATTATTGGTGACCGCCTCTTGGAAGTGTCCTACGTGACAAATAACAAGCGGCGAAAGGTGCGACGCAATCAGTTGATTTGATATTTTCGCGCGAATTGTACGAAGCGGTGTTTGCTATTTTTCATTTTATTTATTTATTATTTATTCATTCTTAAATTTAAATATAAAAACGAAAACATTAGTCACTCATCATCTCACTAGTACAATCCTATGTTGAGATAAGCGGCTTTACAATTTAATAATAATCAGTAAATATTAATAAGTAAATAATAATACACGAATAAAAATAAGTAAATATTAATAAGTAAATAGTAGTAAATAAATAATAAAATAAATTATGGTTGAAGTAAAAATATTTTTATGGACCAAGCTAATGGAGCTTTTCTTAATGCCAAAATACTAATGAAAACGATAATACATAAATATCACATAAATGATTATCTACATAGCAAATGCTGGTGGCGTTAAATTGGTGGATGTCAATTGAAGGGTTTTATAAAGTACACGATGTACCTAGTCAAATGTTGTAGGCGAAATTTGAACATTCTCCTTGAAAAAAAAAGGATTGACTTCGTAATTCTTCATATAAATGATGAAATTCTCCATGCATCAAAATATGTAATATTAGCTCCAGTTCTCTGAGATTTATATTTCTGTTTTTATATTTATATTTTATATTTAATAGGAGTAATATTTAAAAATAAACATGATCAATGCGCGATGCCAGATGCTGGTGGCGGCCGAGAACTGGAGTGGTGGGAGCGGTCGGTGCGTGGGCATTGCCGCTTCGCATATCTTCGCATCGCTTCGCTTTAAACCGCACCGCAATCGCGTTCGCATGGACTTCGCCTACACAAAACTCCGTGTTTAAGCTGCCCCTGTGCAAATATGCAATTTTAACTAACTAATAAATAACATTATTTCATTAAAACGTTTATTATTGAATTTTTTTTTTATTATTTAAAAAAATAAAAGAGTATAACAAGACTCGAATTAGAGGCCTATATCTAGTAGTAACACATCAATCTCAAGCACCACCAAAATCTTAGATAGTGACAATTTTAACAATAACAATATTAATACATAACAATAATATTAATATTGTTTTTTTTATTTATTTTCCGATTGGTTCAAAATGTAAACATTGAGAAGTTAAGATGCACATTTAAAAATCTATATTTTAAATTTGAATGCTTAAAAAAAATAACGCTTTTAAACCGCAACCAATTTCAGAACTTCGTCGCCCAAATTTAAGAGCCCCGCTGGAATGACTTTGCATCCAACAAAGTATCTTAAACAAGCACACAAAGACTCGGAGATCTTTTAAAATATCCCTTTTAATTCCCGCCTTTTGAGAGTAAGCTCTCGGCGTTTCTCCTCCCTTCCCAAATAAAAATGTTCAGCAATTGAATAAAGTAAATGGCTCTAACAAGCGGCGAATAAATCTTTGTTTATACAAAGTTCTCGGTCGCCCCTTGAGGATTGCGTAATAGACCAAAACATCGCCGTTGTTAGCGAACAATTTGTAGTGGCTTACTGTTAAACCGATCTTCAACGTGTATTTTTTAGAACTTATCGGCAGTGGAAAAACTAAGAAAGCTTTGTGAGGTTTATTTACGCTTGTATGTTGATTTGGAAGAAGAAATAACATTTTTCTAGTCCATATATCATCCAGATATGTTTTAGTCTTATGCATAGACCTGACAGTATAACACTTTCAAGTCAAAAGCATATCAACTTGAATATTGGCTGTATATAGGTAAAACCAAAATCCCTCAAGTCACAATTTTTGATAATGTTACTATTAAGTGGAGTCAGATAGAAAATTTTTCATGTGACAATACGGAAAAATTATTTTCGTTGAAAAAGCGTATTTTTAATATAAAACTACATCATAACAAAATATTTTTTAAAACTATCAGTGAAATGAGTCAAATCTCACATCTTATAATATTATAAATTGTCACAAAACAGAATCTCTCGATCCGTTTCGTAAGCATATTTGAATTGTAATCTTAATAAAGTTCAACAATAGATCTACTATATAAAATATCCCCGACTAGCTCAACTCAGGGTAGATGGATGTATACAAAAAAAAACGATACATCCGTCTATTAATCGTGTTTTCTGTTCGTTGATGGACGATTTTCGAAATTACCGCTTAGTTATCATTAATAAAAACAAATACATATAAATAGAAACAGGAATAGGGAATTCAAAATAAAAACAACTCTCTTTTGCTATATAAAAATACCTGGCAGTCAGGTCTATATTTTTATAGCTGCATCTAAAGGCTCTAGGAAAAGCTTTTACCTTTCTGTGGACGCTTTCAGATTATTAAAGGATAGAATGAAATTGAGTGATTTTAAATGATTTCAGTTTTATCAAAAAGCAAAAGGGAAATAAATAAGTAAGTAATTTGGAACGGTACCAGTTTTTGGTCGCAGAAGCGGGTGACAGGACGGCTTGGCTCTCCAGACTAGAATGTCCGCTCTGTCTTCCCCAAGCTCCTCTGCGGTCCCCTTACCCCCCCCCCCCTTACCAATTATTATCATAGACAACTAATGTTTATTTATGGTTAGTTCTGGGTCGGCGGTTTGTCAACCTTAGTTGTTAGGGACTTGCTTCATAACAAAATAGAAATGCAATATTTTAAATAACGTCAGGAAAAACGTATCACTTCAACCAAAGACTTGGGCGCGATATTTGACTCGTCACTTAATTTCAATAAACATATGGATAATTTTTCAAAAAGTGCATCACAAATATTCGTAGTAACTCTACAAATCATAAAATGTTTTAAAACTGCAGAATTAACAATAACAATATACAAATCGATTTTGCGAAGTGTTTTGGAATACGCCTCCACTATTTGGTCTCCTAATTACAAGATTCATAATTGAAGAATCGAATCCATACAAATAAAATTAAGCTGTGTGATTGCATAATGTGAATATGTATCTGAATGATCGAATTTCGCACTGTAAACTACAATCTCTGTCAGTCAGATGTAAACTATCTGATATATTTCTTTTGTACAAAATTATGTATGCATCAATTCATACACCAAATATTTTATCACCAATCTACATTCATACACCAATACAAATACGAGATATTTCTCTCCTTTACCGCGGACACTAAGAAATTACGATACTATAAAAAAATAGACATTTTTAATGACGATCAGATGCAACTGAGACGTTTTAAATTTCGGTTTCGTGTTTCATTTGGAATGGTTAATATTATCTTCTTCAATGAAAACATAATTTTTTTAACATAACTTTCGGCACTTATATAAAATACACATTTACTTAAATTGCTTAGTTTAGCATCGTTCCCTTTGAGACATAATTATTCATATTGAAATTAACTTCTTTGAAATAGAGACAGTAAAATATGTACATCAAATATTGTCTCTTACGTAACAAGTGTGTTATTTTCAAAGAAACAAATAAAATTTTACAAGAAATCGTATGACAAATAAACGTATTTATCAATGATTTTATTAAATTTTCAAGAATTTCTCTTCATCCCTTTGAACTCGGATAAAAATTTAAATAAGACGATGTTAAAATATATTCGTAATTGAGAAGCCTCGCAGTAAAAGTACGTAAAATTATGTTTATCTTGTTATTGATATTTTGCTTTGAAAAAGCTTTTTTTGGTTTGAGAAAGCTTTCATCGAAATTTCGAGGAATAAGTGTAAAGAGATAAAAGTGACTGGTCGAAAGAGCCCTAGAAAAATTGTGTGTATTGTAAACAGTAATTCACAGCATGACACGTGACTACCGCGATTACCGCTCAAAAATCCCAAGTGGATAATACTCTCAGCATCGCTCTGGTGAAAGAACACAATTCAGAATCGAAATATTAGTTGAAATTGGTTTAAGCGTATTTGGTGACCAGATTGGAATAGCCAGGTACTTTTCTACCTTCCTCTTCCTCATCTTCTTTCAATCCCATCTCTTCAGCATCACAACAAGCACCAATTAGGGACGCCGTAATCCCACTGGCAGCTATGGTGAGTTTGAACGTTTACTTGTTTCTCATTGATGAGGATCGTGATCCCGACTTCAATTTTCCTTATGGACATGGCTACGCCGCTCTTCTTGTGTGATATGTACTTAACACTAAAAAAAACTGCTTGCATGGAGTCTGTGCTACCACGATATTTCCAAATTGGGGTAGTTCTAAGGCTGAAGAAAGAGGAAGGTTAACAATTATCTGGTCATTCAGATCAAGTCACTGAATTTTACTTCGATTCTGAAGAGTGGTGTTACACCGCTAGGGGCAAATAATATACCATGCATTTATTATTTAACGTTTTACATCAAGAGATAAATTAAATATATAAACCCTTGCGCCCGGGGCCAAGGAGCTATCTATTCTACTACTACTATCGTCCGACATAAAAGAGGTTAACAAACAAAATTAAACAAGAACAGTCAAGGAAAACTAAAGAGAATAACTAACAACGTAATTATTTGAGAGCTGTTTTATTACTCGGGTTATTTTGGCGAGTCTATTTTATCGCTTTGACTATTTCCATCACGGCTATTTTGCATCCATCCGCCACAAATAATTAATTCGTGACAAATTTCTAATTTTATTTTCCTCTTTCGAGTTCCAACCCTCTCAGTGGAAGGCCCACCGGAAACCCTTTGAAAGTTGCTGACAAAGGTGTACCCTAAAGCCTCCAAACCTTTACATAGATATTTTGCCGCATTACGGCTATTTCCAAACCGGATATAATATTATTTTAATTGGTTGTCTTCTGGTTCCTTTAAAAATAAATTGGTTGATGTTGGTGGACAATTAATTGGTAAATTGACGTAATTAAATAAAACGACATTGGGCAAGGAGAAAAATTTATATGAATTAACTAACTAACTGCCCATCACGCCGTTTTTTCGCTGGAGTAGGCAGAGAGGGTGGACAGCCAAATATCTCGGTCTTTGCACACACTTCTTGCTTTATTCTCATTCACACATTGTCTCAAATATACTATTCTATTATTCTGAGTCTTTACCTGGCCCGACTCCAATATTTGGTTCAGTCTCAGTTCATGGAATATAAAGAGAAATACCTTGAGGAGCGCCTGACTGACGACCGACGATGCTTTTTCAGGCGTCATTTTTAATTTGCAAGAAACCCGACTTTTAGTTGCTTTTTCGTAGTCGAAGCGTGATGTTTCTCCTCGATTTATTCAAAATCCCATCTTTTTCAGTGTAACTTTCTAAAAATACGACCGGCAGAGTAAATTTCAAAACGAATGTAATATCATTTCGCCAATTCGTACTAAATTAGATAACGAAATCCATTATTAATTTTTTTTTTATATTTTTTTATTTAGTCATTTGATTTACTGAAATACATCATTTTACATCCTACCAAATAATAAAACTCACGTAAATAAGCAATTTTCTTAATCACAGTATTCGCTGAATATTTTTGAAAAAGGTCTAACGTTTTGAATATCATCCGTACCCATGTCAAAATAAAGTGGTTTGTTTTAACCAGAACACATTAGGTAGAAGTGCATACATTTCAAAATATGTCGTCCTGACTTATTAATTTAGGAGCACAGTTTTAAAAAATAACAAAGGTTATTTATTAAACGGAATTATTGTGATGAATCTGAAATTACTAATTAAATTTCATTAGGCTATAATTGAATCTAATAATTGGAATTATGGCTAGGAATATGAATAAAATCAAATTAAAAATGACAACTGTTTTCGTCCAGTTTTTTTTTGTTTTTTTTTTGTTTTTTTATTTATTTATTTTTCTTGTTTTTTTTTTAATTGAACTAGTAAATCAAATATAATAATGCTATGAAGTTCTGAAAGGTTTTTAGTTTTTTTTATTTCATCATTCGAAGCCATTTTAAAACCGGCCGCGTTGAGAGGTTTTCTTTATATGATTCTATTTACCTTCGCCCAATTTCAATTTTTATGGTGCGTAATATGATTTATTACCGGTGAAACCGATTTGGTGGGAAAATAATTGTGATAACATAAATCTTTACATTTAGATTTTTTTAAATGCATGTTAATATTTTCTGTCTCCGATTATTTTACTTTTGAGAGAAAAATAGCTTTATTTTTTACTTTTGAAGTAAATAAGTTCACAAAAACTAATAATGATATCATTGGCATTTTCGACAGGTGTTTTCTAAACGAGAGTCTTTAATAAAACCTTTAGATATCGAATTATTAAATTTAAATGGAGTTATCATCATTTATCATTAATTAACATAATACTATTCTGAAGAAGCTTTTGTGCAAGCGTAATCTTTTCGGAATATCAATTAAAAATATTTTCTTACATATAAAATATGTTACAAGTGTATTGCACCTATTATTGCAAGGTAGCAATATTTGCCCGTCGAATTTTTAGTGTATGTGATACATTATCTATGGTTTTGTATCGTTTGGATTGGCAACATTGCGAGGAGTCTTCTTGTTAGGTTGAGTGACAGGAGTAGGGAATTCTTCGGACAGGCGGTAGTGACAAATCACAAATGTATATTACAACATTATTACTTCCGCCAACACCATCTCCAACACGGAAGAATTCTACTTCGGGGAGGATCGACGCCCCGTGATGAGGCCCGATGGTACCTTGACCATCCTTCTTTATACATGATCGCCGTCCCAGACGTGCCCTGCAACTCACCTAAGAATCTGACGCTCCGTGATAGCCTCCGTTGACCTCTGGGTCATTCACGTGGACGTTCGTCGTCACTGCACGTTGCCACGAATCTCACGCTTACCAAAACATCTAAGCGTTCCTTTCTTAATTTTGCTCTTTACGCTTACATCAGCCTTGCTTTCTTCACGAATCACAATATTTTTCACATGATCATACATGGTTTTACCAAACATTCTTCTCAGAGATCTCATTTCTTCAGCATTAAGTCTACTTTCATCCTTCCTCTGCCAGTTCTATGCCTCACTGCCATACATCAGGGTTGGTATCAGTACTCCATTGTGGACTGCTAGCTTCGCTTCCTTGGAAAACTTTTTTATTTACGCCAACTACGTTCAGTCCTCCGTTAATGGAGTTTGCTGCATTCACCCTTCTTTCAATATTTCTATCAGTCTTTCCATCTCTCGTAAACATACTTCCCAAATACACAAACTCATCGACCTCCTCCAAGTATTCATCATTCACAACTATATTGCACACTGTTTTCGTACTCTCTCTTTCAAACACCATGACTTTAGACTTATTTACATTAATCATTAGGTCATCTTGATGAATGTAAATAACATCTCCTTATACTTAACTATTATACTTTATTCTAGATATATTATATTACCATCCTATGACAATACTTGCCCTTTTCCCTTCTTTTTTTATATAATAAAACTTAATATGAACTAAACTGGTTAATTTGACTGTCCTAAAACGGGGTTTGTTCCTAATTGGGCAGCCAAAGCTTTGTTAATTTTGTTAAATAATGTGTGTTTCAAATATATAAAAATAATAATAATAATTACAAAATTGTTAGGAACATCACCGCCATTCTATACAACAATACGTTAACACATAGTTAGGTACCTACCTGCTATTTTATTGTTGCTTACAAAATTATACTTGAGTTTTAAGGGTTACATGTTCGTATTTAGCTTTCGATCTTGCATATTATAAACTTTTTCCATTATCATCCCCCGTAACTACTGAGAATTTTTTTCTGCACACAATTTGCAAAAAATTTCCTTCACACATAAACAACAGGGGCCGTTTATCAAATGCGAGTTAAGTCGGACCAGCCGGGTATACTGTCTACTGCCTGTTTACAAAATAACGAACGCCTTTGAATTCTGCAGCGGATACTCTGCAGGCGGGCGCTGAATTATTCATAGGAACAAGTGGTTGGAGAATACTTCTCAAGGCAGATGTCCACTCAAGCGACATGATGTATTATGCCATCAATAGGGTTGCCTATCGTGTAGACTGTAGAGGACAAATTCTGGAAACTTGGTTTTAAATTCAAAAGATGGTCAATGATTGTCTGTTGCAATTTGGTGGGAGTACCTTCCCCAGTAAAGACTCCATTGAAATGGTTGGGGTAAGTATGTAAGTTATAAAAAATCTTTTTATTACTTACATACCGACTATTATTAACATGTAAACAATGTTGTTATTTATATATAGTAAATATCTAGTTTGTCTATCTAAAAAGATAAACATACCTCAAGTATTTCAGACCAGCTCAAGTATCGGGACTCTAGAGAAGCCCGAGTAAATCTTGCTTCCAAGAAACTGGGCGTCTTGTATAGGGCTAGCAGATTCTTCAATAGTGACCAACCACTGACCCCGTATAAATCTCATAAACATCCAAAAGTTGAATTTAGTAGTCACCTCTGGGCTTGAGTTTCCAAATACTTGAAAAACCTGCTTGATAGTAAGAAAAGAATTGCGGTTCATCTGATTAACAATCCGTTGTTAATAGATCGATTGTCATCTCTAATATACAGACGCAATGTAGGAATGCTGAGTATGTTCTACAGGTATTTCAATGGAACCTGCTGGACTTGTTTTGATGTAAGTCGGCTTTTTAGGTAAGTATGTGGAATGATCATCTGTTTCTCCTTCCACATTTAATCCGGGCCTCTTCAAGGCCCGCATTAACAAATCCCTTCTTACAGCCCCCTTCTTAACCTGTCTCATAACGTTGTTCAAGCGGGTGGCGATATAGTTCCCCCGTATGTGCTCCGTATAGACAGAAGCGCTCTTGTGAGGTGTCACATAAAAAAAAGAGTTTTCAAACCCATAATACAAGCAATATTTTCACAACAACAAAAAAAACAATGTATCAAAAAGGGATAATGTATAAAAAATATGAGTGAATTAATTCCACTTAACCCCAGAACGGTGGTTCAAAGGTTTTCAAAAATAATGTCTTCTTTGCAGGATTTTTTAATAGGAGTCAGGAGTAATTCAAAGTATTCTTTCAGTACCTACGTGAAAACAAGCTTTTCCCAGATATTCAGTTGCATAACTCTATATTTATCTCCCCCTGATGATAAGATTAATATATTGGCGTTTTAAAATTATTTATATCTGGTAAAATCTCACGATTTTTCGCCATTGAATGATGAATCCCTACATAAGTCCAATATATTTTGAGTATATTAGCCTATATAGCCACACATTATTTCTCCCCTTTATACGCTTGGAAAATGTTCAAATTTTCATAGAAAACCGGAGAAATTATAGCAAGAAATCATTCACACACTAACACATATAAGTCACGGTTAAACATCGTTAAACCAAATGATGAAATTCATGACCATATGAACTCTCTCTTCACATGTGTCCAAATTAACGAACTTTGGATAACCCGAGTCTCTGAATATGCTTTTTGGTGGATTTTAAAGAAATGAAGCATCTTTGAGAGACCTATTTCTTTGGAAGGTAGAAAAAAGTTACTGGTAGGATCAATTAAGGCCGTATTTTTTGTGATTAAGTATACTACAATGTCGCGAAATATTTCATACCGCATTCGGACATCCGGGACTGTGTCTTCCAATACGGGACATTTGACAACCCTACTGTCGTACACACTACAAAATGTTACTCCGTCACTGAATCATACACGGAGAGCTCTCGAGAAGGAAATACATTATTTATTTACGAAATTATAAGGGAATATACGACTGGTACATCATTCAGCGGCTTGACACTTTTGACAGCCTACCAATCAAAAAGCTTCAGCGTGAGGAAAACATAATATTGTGTGTCCCTATGTCGTCCTGGATGTTATTACGGGAGTCTGCTTGTCTTTTTTATTAGGAGATCCTGACGATCATCTTTTTCAAGAACAATGTAAGTTTCAGTAATAAGGTGACAAAATATTAGGAATGGATTCTGGGATATTATCTTTTCTTAAAATAAATAAAATAATAGTTGTTTTAAAGAGTGAGGTATTTAATAATAATAATAATAGTTGGATGATTTGTATAGCGCCGTTTTTGTGAAAAATCACCTCAAGGGCGCTGTACAAATATTTCTTGACTAATTATGTACAAACAGATACAGAAAAACATACTTACCTGGCAGGTCGCTTCAGATGAACACAGTTTTAGAAAAAATGATTTATAGAGATGATAGTTTTACATGGTTATTTGTTTCTCCTTTTCTATTGATGTTACATTTATTAGATGATTGGTGGCACAAGAAAAGGTGGTATTTATTGGATTATTGGTATTAATTTTTAGGACTGGAAAGTATTCATAAAATGAATTTTAGGACTCGAAAATATCTATAAAATTACCTTAAAAAGCGTAAGAAGCTTTTAAAAAATAACATTATTATATATTTTTCACTTTGGTTATTTACAGTGTTGCGGGCTGTGGACGCATTTGCGCACCGATGCCTGAATTTTTAATTTAACTTTTATTTTATTTATTTTTTTATTTTTTTATTTTATTTATTTATTTATTTATTTAATGACTTTAGGTAAGTACTAACCGGCTAGCCTAGCTAAGCAATTCACAGGTGAATTTATTCAATTTATGGATACGATTGTCTGAAAAGATGTGTTTTAAGTTTACTTCTGAATTCTGTTGAGTCTTTGATAATTCTTAAGTCATGCGGCAGTTCATTTCAGGCTTTAGGTCCTGACACTCCGAAAGCACGATCACCGAACTTAGTATTAGGTGTGCGCTTTGGTTCCTTCAACCTGCCGATAGCTGATGAAAATAAATATTAGAGGAAGGGCGGAAGTGTACAGAATGCTGTAAAAATGGAATACCTTTGGTAAAACTATGTCACGGTACAGAATACCTAAGAAGATTCAAATTGTTGTACATCTCCCTAGTTAGAAGTATAATAGAACATAATTCCATAGTACCCTTCTACAGGGTGGCCCAAAACTACCGTTATGGTTTGAATGTACAAAATACATACTCATAACGTAGAAAGAATTCAAAGAAGAAAATTTGGTTTGATAAATTTAAAAGTGAACATACTTTTAGAGCACTTAAATTACTCATCGTTAATGAATATTTTAAATATTCCAACTTTAGAAAACAGACGAAAAATTAACGAAATAACCTTTTTATTGAAATTATTAAATTGTAAATTCGATTGTTCTGAACTCCCGCATTTAATCAACCTATACATACCTTAACAATCTACAAGACAAACATTAACATTTCATATAAATATATATTTAATTAATTTATGTTGTTTCAAAATTAATTAATTTAAAAATAATATATAGTTTATTTGCGCACGTTCCAGAGTGGAAGATACTCTCAGTATCGCCCTGGTGAAAGACCACCATTCAGAATTGAAACGTTGCTTGAAATGGCTTTTAGCCGTGTTTGGTGACCAGATCTGAATAGCCAGGTATTTCCCCACCTCCTCTTCCCCTTCTCCTTCCCCTCCCCAATACCTTCAGCCTCACAACATTCCCCAATTCGGAATGCCATAGTCTCACTGGCTCCAGACGGTTGAGAGAAGTTGGGACTCTTGTGCGGTATTTATATAATTTATTTTTTTTAAATATATCCATTTCCAACTACAGTTTGAAATCCCCAATTCAATGCTTAAACAGTCTTGGTAAAAAATAATTAAGTGATATGGAAGTATTTGGCAATAATCTAAACATGGCAAATTAAAAAAAAAAGTGTGAACTGATTATTTCTACCTAGTATATAAATTATTGTTAACTACAACTTTCTACATTATTTCTTATTAATGTTAACATTGACTTTGTGTATATATTGCATTATTTACTTTTTCTGTTCCTTTATATTCCTTTGAATTTTTAGCTTTGGTGCAGTTTTTTTCTATTTTCAAGTGTAATTAACTTTTGTTCATGTTTTCTATTTTTAATTTTTTATGTGATTTAAATTGATGTACTTGTATGTAAAAACCCTCTGGGCGTTGAAAAAAAAAAAAAAAAATAATGAAAACAAAGGTAATAAAAATAACGAAAATTAAAATCACAAAAAAAAATATTGAAAAAAGATAATTAATAGAAAAAAAAAATCAAAATAAATATTAAAATAGTAAGACCGTAAATATTAAAAACAGAAATAATAAAAATAAAAGCAGTAAAAATAAAAATAATTAAACTAATAAAAACGAAAACAATAAAAATAATAATGATAGCAAAAAAAAAAATAATAAAAAAAAAACTTAAAACAATTATTATAAAATGAAAATATTAAAAAAAAATAATAATGAAAACAGAAATAATTAAAATAAAACTAAAAGTAATAAAAATAATCAAAACAACAATAATAAAAACCAAAATAATGTAAATAAAAATAATAAAATTAAAAATAACAAAAAAATAGTAAAAAAAATAAAAAAAACAATACAAATAAAAATTATAAAATTAAGATAATAAAAACGAATGCCGATGTACGCATATTTAATAAGATTGGGACTAGAGTAAATGATTGCAAGGCCGATATAAGCGTAATGAGTAAGGGACGCTTAGAAGGTTTGGGCATGCGGAGTGAATAACGAAGAAAGGAGTATATGGAGAATATATGAGGCGAATGCGAAAGAAAGAAGTAGCCGCGAACGCCCGAGGAAGACATGGCACGATCAAGTAAATCTAATACATGAGTAGGGCCGTGTCAGAAGTCGGAATAACAGAAGATAGTGTATAAATGTGAATGAAACAAGAAATGTACGCCAAGATCTAGTTAAATAATAACAATCAACGGCGTGATGGTTAGTTAGTTGGGATAGAAATTATAAGACATTATATTGATTAAAAATGTAGAAAAGACGGAGAGTGGAAAAATGCGCGGAAGTCGATGAAAAAAGTTAGGGACGCCCTAGGAATGACTTCAGGAGATATGAAATCGTAAAAAGCTTCATTAAATACATGCCGTGTACGTTAGTTCCACCAATCTACTCTGAATTTATAATTTAAAATTTAACCAGGGCAAATGCCGTTAGTACATTTGATATTTCAACGAAAATTTCAAAGAGCCATTTACTATGATCGTGCTTTTCGTGTGACTGGCGCAGTTATACTATACCATAGACTAACTTCCCTCAACGCTTTGCTAAAATACAGAATTTAGCAAAATTCAGACAGATTTTTAAAAATGTGTTAGGTTTTGTCAAAAATTCGTTGTACATAAAACGAAACTTCGTGTTTTTGGCAGCGAAGTTATTCATTTATACACAGCTAGTTTTTCATGTTTTAGTAAGAATAAGGAAATCGAGTCCAATTTTTACTTATTATTTTTTTTTATCAGTAATAACGTTCAAACTTATTTCGTTTTCAAATTAAAAATAATTTTCAACGTTTCAATTTTTCAAACCCCTCCAAATTCTACCAATCAATGGCCGGTCGGTTTTGATCAGTTTTGAGGTTAGAATGTCTAATGTCAAAACAAGGATGAGCTTTACCGGACATAATTTTATATTCCATTCATGGTAAACCATAACTAAACAGAAGTAATAAAATTATGTACCTTTTTAGATACTTTAACCACGAAGAATAATAATAGTATTGAGCATTATCATGAAATCCATATTGATAATTGGTTTGCTCATCAATACTCCAATTTCTTTAATTCGTTATTTTTTTTTTATATTGACAATTATATAGCTTAAAGTAATCCAAATTAAGTTTGAATTTCACCAAAACTAAAAAAAATACATACTAATCCGAAAACAGAATGCACACGTGACGTCAGATGTTCCAAATGAAATGATACCATTATAACAAAGTTTTTTGATGATATGATTTCACTTTTAAATAAGCATTTATAAATTCTACATAGATTAATATATGATAAAACTTCAATATCCAGACACAGCGTTTGCTGATCTGTGTGAATTTATATTTTTAAAGCCATTATATTTTTCTCTGGAGTTCCTGATTTTATAAAAAAACCAAAATACGACTCCTTTAAAAATACCTCCATTTTTATCACGAGCAATTGGATAAATTAAATATAGAATACGTGTAACATCGTCGAACACATAATTCATTATTATCATTTACTGTTCCCAAATTGAAAAAAAAGATATCCTCTGCATCCCTTACAAATAATACTTTTCAATTGTTGTCTCCCTCTAATTTGTTACTCTTTTTTTCTCTCTTTTTTGTAATATATTTTCTCTCACTTTATTTTTCTGAACGTATACGATAACTCCGTATTATAATTTAGTTATTATATTTGCCATAACAAAGCTTGATCTAAGCGAAACCGATTGTTAAAAATATAATAAATTCGTAGTTTTATAAAGTATTTGTTTTATTTAGTAAGATGTCAAACCACAAAGTGATTGATTCTAATGCAAAAAAATAATAAATTATTTTAATATATTATGCAATTAAATAAATAAAAAGGTGTTATTTATAAATGATGTTAAAATTCGATTACATCAAACGTGTATCGCCCTGATAAGAGAAGTCTTAATAATTAGTGATATGGAATCGAATTGACATTTCATTAGTATTTGAAATGATATTTAAAAGCATGAAAAAGTTCTATAATTGACAGTATGCGATCGTCGGTACCGAAAAAATCAAAAGTTGTCACCAAAGCCTTAATTTTTTAAAACGGCGAGATAATTCCATTTAAATTACCAATAATGTTCACCTCAATATTATAAATTCTCATTTAGTGCTTTTTTTAATTCAGCCGTTCATAATTAGATCATTTTCGAATATCGGATTTTTTGCCCCCTTCAAAGCCGCAAAAGCTTCACACTTTTGAAAGTGGCACAAAGACTCGATTGGCACATCCGCTCCAAGCACTCTGTGGATATTTTTAAAAGCCACTCTAAAATAAAGGGAATATCTAAAGGAAATCTCCGAGCAGCACTTGAATTGCCGTCAAGATCACCTCTCCAGAATCCATACAGCATCCGCCATCTGAAGGCTCCTCGGCTGCATGCGGCTTCAATCTATTTTACAATAGTCCTTGTTCCGTTACTTCCCACTTCTCAGTCAAAATAATCTTTGTACGAACTTCTATTCAACGGGATGCAACTACTTACCTGTCTTTAAACGTATTGAATAAATCATTAGCACCCACAAAGGAAATCAGTGTGAGTGGAAATTAAGTTTATTCTTATATTAACTCCACACAGGAAGCCATGAATAAATATGTCGTCTTTGAGGATGCTGTGTGGAGGGGTTTTTTTCAAGATGAGAAGGGAGTGAATGTGAGTTTTGAGGAGACAGATATTGAAGGAGGGGGGAAACACAGCTGTCGAACTCAAGTACGAGTCGTACAAACGCTTCTCATGTTACAAATGTCAATTGTATACAAATTGGGAGCGCATTTGGCGTATTTTTTGAATATGCACGGTGCCGAAGGAATCAATGATGCTAGTTTCTCGGAGCATCTTCGATATAAATATTGGTAGAACAAGGACAGCATTTTCACTTGACGCCAGTGCTCCAAAGATTGCAATCCGTTTGTTGAAGAGGGGCACTCAAAAATACACACTTTATAATCTGCTAACGCCAGAAATATTACGAACGATTTATCTATAAATTCTACACGGGTAGTTAGGAAAATGTGTAAGGTTTCCGATGATAAAAGTTTTTAGACTGGCTTCAAGTTCTATATGAAATGCCCACTAGAATTTTAGGTAAAACGGTCGAAAATGCCTTCACTGGTTTTTAAACTGGACATGTTTTCAGACATTTCAGTATGTATTTCATAGAATTTAAAAGATTGCAGTTTGAGGATTTTCCTAGCCAACCTTAGAGAATTTATAGATAAATTATTTGTGTATTGTTTGCTTTAGCAACCTAGAAAGTAGAGTTTAGCGCCTTATTTGGATGCTCGTTCTTAAGATAGGGGAATCTATAAAATACACGGCCCATTTTTGCACAGTCAATGGTTTTTCGGATATTTTAGGGCTCCGCCATAAAAATGTTTTATTATCTTCTTTTTTTTTATAGCAAAATAACAAATAATGATATCCTCACTGGGAATTCCCGTGCTAAGGATTTCAAATATTAAATTAAATTGATGTGATTGCTGAAAAAAAAAAATTGTAAGGTGAGGTGTTTTAAGTTCAGTTGAGTGGTTTCGGTGTTTGTCCTGTGTTTGGTGTTAATGTATTTTCTATTTCAGATCTTCCTATGTAACGTATTCAGTGTTTTATTTGATTTTTAAATTTATTATTGTTCTAGTGATTTTTAAAGGAGAGTGGGATTTTATTGTAGGATTTAATATTATGAGTTTTTTTATCCAAATTTTGTGTTTGTGGTTCCTTGTTGGATGTGTTTTTGACTCTGAGATCTAGTGATTCTAATATGTGTGATTGTTGTTATTTTTCGTGTTTTGTATTTATGAATGTAAAGTAGTATTGTTTTAGAGTATAATTATTTTAATGACATAATGATAAGTTTGTTGAAGATTTCGTCTGTATATTTTTTTATAAGGATTCTGCTTCCACGTAGTTAGTTAGTTATAACAAGGATTCTATTTATTTTATATTAAAAACAAAAGAGTTCTTCCAATACGTCCAGCCTGGTAAATTCGTCAAAGCTGTCAAAGTTTATAGCATAATTCGTCGCACCCCAAATACCCTGAGCGTTTTTTCAATTAAAGCGAAGGTAACGCTGCAGCGTTCAGACATCCACTACAGAGTGCAGTCTCCACTCCACACCCCGCCTTCTCATTCCCATTCCCGTCTCATAACTACTGTATGCCAGACGCCTTCATGCACTGGAACCCTACCAAACACTCTACACCCTGATCACAAACTCCCATTCATTCAATCAATGCTGTGGCACTTTGCAGTCACGAGCGTCTTGGTAGGAATATTACATGCAATTTCTAAACAACCGGCGTGTGATGAATGCAATTGCGTCAGATTGAACTTACGTCTTTGTATTGATAAGGACGAACGACGTATATATCAAGTAACAGGCAGCTGCTAGTTTTGTAAAGAAATGTCAACTGACGTTATAGTAGACCGGCAGGTAATTTCTGCAACATTTATCAACCTTTCTACTCTGGCCTATGCGTTAAAATATAAAACTATTTTTTTCACTTGTATCGATCATTTTATAAAATAAATATGTTTAAAAAAATGTTTCAATTTAAAAATGATTTATTGTACCGATTGATTTGAATCTAAGTAGGTAGTATAATTCAATCACCATTTACCCAACATCCCCAAATATAACATAGGTGGACAGATAAACCGGTTAGTGGCCGAGTTGGCATTACGTTTGCGTCCCAACCAGGCGTCATGAGTTCCGCTTAGTGTGACGGTAGTAGGAGGTTTTCAATTATTGTCAGGTTATTCGTAACCTGGGAATGTTTGTCACACTAGACGTTTAACAAGTATAGATTTTTCAGAATTTGCCACTTAATTAATACTAACCATACTTTTGATAGAAATACAGGATTTAAAGTAATACATAAAAATGGAATCGGTTTGCGCTTCAATAACTAGAAATATAAAAATCAAATAAACATAATAATAGCCAAATTTAAAATAAACAATTAGATTTTACCCAAAGTCCGATTTTAAAGATATTCTCTTTCTTCCCCTCCCCTTCCCCTACCGCCCTTTTCTGATGCTCTGTCCTGTTCTACTCTGATATACTGTCATAGCTTTTTTGCGGGGGTGTCTGGGTTATAATTGAAACGTTTTTTTATAAGTTTATTCTGTATTATTTATAATTCCTTCACGCATTTAATGTTTGTGTTTCCCCACATTTCTATTAGGTAATTTAGGTGGGACTGGATTAAACTAAAGTATTGGCCCCCCTTAACGTCCGCTAGTAAAAGATGAGCTATTCTACCAAATGCACCAATTAGTGTGATTTTTTTAAAGTTTTTTTTATATGTTGTTCAAAGGACAAGTGTTTATCAACATATGGGCCGAGATATTTATATGAAAAACTGTGAATTTACGGAAACTTGTACACGTAATTGATGTGTTGCTTTCAATGCCGTCTTATGAGCAGATTCAACGTTTGAATATAATAAATGTAATTAAAGTTAGGACATCTACCCTTTTCACGATTCAATAGCAAATTTGGACATTAGCAAAACGGTGAAAAGGTGGAACAACCTATTCGTTAATCATTTAATAACTAACTAACTAACTAACTAACCATCACGCCGTTTCTCCGCAGGGGTAGGCAGAGAGGACGGACCGCCAAACAACTGGATCTTGGCATATACTTCTTGCTTCATTCAAATTCATACAACGCCTCATACATTCTCTTCTGTTATTCCGACTTCTGACATGGCCCGACTCAAGTATTTGATTCACTTGATCGTGCCACGTCTTCCTTGCACGTCCCCGGTTTCTTCATCCATTCACATTCACGTCATATATTCTCCTTACACTCCTTTCTTCATTCATTCGCTCTACATGCCCAAACCATCTAAGCGTCCCTTTCTTAATCTTGCTCACTACGCTTACATCAGCCTTGCATTCTTTACGAATCTCAACATTTTTCACACGATCATATATGGTTTTACCACAAATTCGTCTCAGAGATCTCATTTCTATAGCATTCAGTCTACTTTCATCCTTCCTCTGCCAGTTCCATGCCTCACTGCCATACATCAGAGTTGGTATCAGCACTCCATTGTGGACTGCTAGCTTCGCTTCTTTCGACAACTTTTTGTTTGCGCCAACAGCGTTCAGTCCTCCGTTAATGGAGTTTCCTGAATTCACCCTTCTTTCAATATCCCTATCAGTCTTCCATCTCTCGTAAATATACTTCCCAAATATACAAACTTATCAATCTGCTCCAAGTATTCATCTTTCACAACTATATT
>JAHDVE020005095.1:0-129203 GCA_022606495.2 Halesus radiatus | reverse complement strand
TCCAGGTCTACAACTGATTTCTCTCTGCTGGCAATCGGTGCCGGACCACAGGTTTCCAGGAAGTCAATGATCTTCGGTGTTGAACACGGACTCTTTTAAATTAACTTTAATGTACAGGGCCTAAACATTCAGGACAGTATTTCAGTTGCTTTTAAACTCAACTTGATGATGTACTAGTGATACTATCAACATGATGATGCACTAGTGATACTATCAACTTGATGATGTACTAGTGATACTATCAACATGATGATGCACTAGTGATACTATCAACTTGATGATGTACTAGTGATACTATCAACTTGATGATGTACTAGTGATACTATCAACTTGATGATGTACTAGTGACACTATCAACTTGATGATGTACTAGTGATAGGTTTGTTTCTTCCCCCCTTTCAGAATATTGCGGAAATGAGTAAGGCAAGTGTCATTAAATAGCTCCGATGCACGACCAGTTGCAACTTTTTCGAGGTGTTTCTTTTCCACGAAATGTGAAATTCTCTCCCACATTCCCAAGATCTCCTTCATCTCACTTGTAGAGATAACCTGCTCCACCTCTGGCTCCTCTTCGAAACCAATTTCTTGCTGCTGTTGCTGCTGCTGCGACTGTAATTCTTGTAACTTCTCGGTCGTCAGTTCGTGAGTGCTTCTCGACGAGCTCGTTCACGTCTCTCTCATCCACCACCAGGCCCATGGATTTTCCCAGAGACACAATCTCCTCCTCCACTGGCACTTCGGGTACGAATCCTTCGAAAGGTCCTTTCGGCTACAGCCTCAGGCCACAGCTTCTTCCATGCAGAAGTCAAGGTTCTCGTTGTACCACCCAGCCGGGTCTGATCAATAATTCTGAGGAATATCATAAAGTTGAAGTGGGCCTTTCAGTACTCTCGAAGGGTGAGGTTTGTGTTCCCTGTCACCTCAAAGCAGCGCCGGAACAGGTGCTTAATGTAGAGCTTTTTAAAATTAGAAATCACCCGCTGATTCATTGGGTGGTATGTAGAGAACCTTTATAAACTTGAACTCTTAGAGGATGTCATCTTCGACATTCGGGGGGTGAGCAGGAGCATTGTCGAGGACGAGAAAGGCTGGCATGGGTAGGTTGTTTTCTTGTAGATATTTATTATCAGAAGGGTCAAAAACCAGGTTTACCCACTGCACAAAGAACTGCCCAGTGACCCATGCCTCCAGTTTGCCATCCACATAAATTGCAGTTTTTCTTTTAAAATCTTATGTGATTTAAAGGCTATGGGGTTTTCCGAATGGTACACGAGCAGAGGCTTGATCTTACAGTCGCCATTCACATTGGCGAACAGTGTGAGAGTTAGTCTATCTTTGATGGGTTTGTGGCCTGGCATCATCTTCTCGACAACGGAGTGAATGGAAGTTCTTTTCCTAAAGTTGTCAAACCAGTCTTCACTGGTTTTAAATGAGTCTTCCAATGACTCGTCCGTGGAAATGCGCGGGGTCTGATTCAGCAAATCACCGTAAATCGCTGGTGCCTTCTCGCATATGATGCCCTGTGTTAAGGTATCACTTTTAAGTTGCTTCTCCATCACCCAAAACATCAGCAGTTTCTCCATCTTTTCATGGAGAGAGCTCCGGAGCTCAGAAATTAATGTAATGCCCTTAGCTGGCGTTATACCCTTTACCGACTCCTTCTGTTTAAGCGCAGTACATATCGTTGAAGCACTACGCCCGTACTGCCTAACCAAGTCAGGTACTCGCACACCTTGCTCATTTTTTTCTATGATTTCACGCTTTAATTCAATAGACATCATCTTCTTCTGAGCACTGACCATCCCACTCACTTTCTTCAGAGACATGGTTATAAAAAGAAAAGTGATAAAGTATGTAAATGCACAAAACCCTAGAAAAACTTATCAAAGATGCTTCGACAGCGAGGTGCACAGACAAGCACACTGAGGGGATGCGTGGAATAATGCGATACGCACGAGGCGCAGTAAACTGGTAGGTCTTATGAAGCCGGCCGTTCCTCGTATCTCAAATGTTGCTTGTATTTCAAAGCAAAACTTCGATTGCTCGACGGCTCGTATCTCAAATATCTCATATGTTAGGGCACTCGTATCTCGTAAATGGAAAATAATATTATTCCATAATTATTAATAATTAGAAAAACTTCATTAACTATATTGTGACCATGTTTAATGCTCCATGGTATATTATACATGTGGGTTGTTGATTAAAACACGTTTCAAATATTTAATAATATATTTAACACTGGTAAATAATACAGAGACTGTAGTTCACAATGCTTTATTAATTCACACATTGCTTCCCGGGCCCCGGTAGCTGTTGGATCTCCCCTCTTTTCCTGTACCAAGGAATCAAGTCATCCGATCCGATTCCATAGGAACTCACTCTAGACAAATCTAGTGCCTCTGGTTTTCTCCTAGCTACCCTGGTCCAGTTCTTGTTATTCAGACACCATACCCCTTGGCTGAGATTGGGTGGTGTCTAATAAACGATGTTTGACTGACATTGTAGATATGAATTCATGAAACCTTTGAAGTGTTTTGACTTCAGCGGAATTTAACCATCGTTACTCGTGACAACAAAAACCCTCACATTTGTTTATATTATTACGTCGGTGGGACGAAATTTGACTCTCTGCATCGAAAACCTTCTAACACCACACCCTTTCCATGTAAAGTTTTGACTTTTTTCCAAAATATCTGAAATAAGACAAACAAAAGATTAAAATAAATTATGCTCATTTACCGTCAAAAATTAAATCTTACCGGTGTGAGGATTACTTACTTTTGAAAATAGGTATAATATCTAATGTGGTACGTAAAGCCACGTGTTTAAGAATTATTAATTCGAGCTAAACCTGAACAGTTAAAGATATCAAATCAATAGATTAATGGCAAGGCTATTAAGTAAATATTTATTATTATTGTACTTCCAAGGTAATCAATAAATATAACACACCTTTCCGGAACGCCATTTTTTGGTAGCAAAGGAAGAAACGACTATTCCGAGTTTTCTCGGAGAGAACTTGATATTGAAATTTACTGCAAAGGAGCAAGTATGACCAGAAGCAATTGAGTTCTCTTTTATGGAATAGTCTGGATATTTGTGGATGGAGTCAGAAACATGGCCGCCTTCTGGACCGAGCGCTATTGCTGATAGTAGAGAGGTAGAGACTGTAGAGAGGACTTATAAATCAAAAATCAATAAACGAAAACTGTTAACCGACGATCACGATTTTCGCAGCGGCCAGTGACAGCAGCAGGCTGGTGTTGCTAGTTAATATACAGAAGAATGCGCCAGCAGAATTTATTTCTCCGTACGCGACGTAGGTAAGTACCATATAATTATAAGATATTAAACCCTATCAAACCTGAGATAACTGGCATTAATAAAACATAAATATATTTTATACTATGCGAAAAATTTTGGGTGTGGTTATTTTGTTACCGCCTGAAGAAGTATCTAATATCTAATAAAAAAAATAATTTGTAAAACCAGGAATGCCACCAATTGGAAACTAAAAACCGCCAAATTTTATTCGTTCTAGAGATAGAGAGGAAAAAATAACGTACGGTACGAAAAAATAACTCGATATTTCGAGGTCCTTTTTAACTCTCTTATCTCTCACGTTCTCTCGATCCCCCGATGCAAGATCGCCGGGAGGAGTGCCGCCGCCTGTATACGAAAATTGCCACTTCCCAGCCACTACCATGTATTTTTATAAAGAGATATTAGTACTTTTTGAGGTTTGCATGTTGAAAGAGCGAACACATTATTATTAATTTATTGGCTCTAGTTAAAGAGCAAAAACTTATATACGTACGGTATGAAAGAAACTCTTTCGATATTTGGAAATCCTTTATATCTCTCTAACGTTTCTTAAAAGTAAATCTAGCATTAAAAACGTTTCATCACTGCCAGTGATATATCCTTTTGTAATACCTATAATAAGAATGACCAAATTCACAGACATACTTTGTCTAAAATGTGCATTTCAGGTTATAAAAATTCCCAGACGAGACCGGCGGTAAAATAAATTACCACAAAGGCTAGCGGAGCCGATTGTAAAGTACTTCATCGTAAAATAAACCAACCTTAATTACTATTTTAGAAAGTCGGCAATTCCTTTGAGATTTTACGGGACAGCAATAAACACCTCAAAAGAAATGAGCCGCCCGGCGGAACGGCCAGCTGAACAATGCGGGTCATAAAGGGATACCTACAGGTAGGCGACGGGGCTCTCTGACGAGAGAAGACAGTCGGGTTCAGTCTTCCGCGCAGGAAGCACAGGGGTTGGCTTGAAACTTCCAATCAGGAAGGTTCCTATTCTCGCTCCTCGGAAAGGCCGCCCAGGTCCTCTGAGGACGAGTGAATTTTACGCTTCCATCCGAGAAGGAAGTCCTATCTCCGCCCTTCGGGGATCTATGGCAGAGTCGCCCAGGCTCGGTACCGCGAGTGAGTGTCACACTTCCATCCCAGAAGGAAGTTGATGATCTTCGCCCTTCGGAGATCAAACCCAGGACCTACTCCCGATCCGAAGGTACTTGGATAACTATTGCGAACGCGAGGACTCTGTATACAAAGCAGCCACTGGACCCTGGACAGCCATCTGTAAAGGGAAGTGCCTCTGACTCTCATGGTAATTCTTCCACCCTGTCAGCCAAGTGAATCTCTAACTTTAAGAAACAACTTTTTCGTACAATTAAGTCAGTGAACCTCTAATTTTAAGAATACAACCTTTTATGAACAATGAATACAACCTTTTATCAACCTTTAACCACCGTCTTATCACCAGTAGCGAAACATTTTGTACCAATAGTACTTACCTACATCGTGTGATGAGAAATAAATTCTAGTGTATATTAACTGGCAACACCAGCCTTCTGCTGTCACTGGCCATTGAGAAAATCTGGAAATGTCATTTTCGTTTATTGATTTTCAACACCCTCTCAACTCTCAACGTTCTCAACAATCTCAACTACCGGCTACCGGGAACAATAGCATTCGGTCTAGTAGGCGGCCATATTCCTCCAGACTCCAGCACCAAATATCCAGAATAGAGAACTCAATTGCTTCTACTAATTGATCATACTTCAATATCAAGTTCCCTCCAAGAAAACTTAATAGTAGTCGTTTCTTCTTTTGCTGACAAAAATGGCGTTCCTTAAAGGTGAGTTATATTTATTGATTACCTTGGAAGTACAATAATAATAAATATTTACTTAATAGCCTTGCCATTAATCTATTGATTTGATATCTTTAACTGTTCAGGTTTAGCTCGAATTAATAATTCTTAAACACGTGGCTTTACGTACCACATTACATATTATACCTATTTTCAAAAGTAAGTAATCCTCACACCGGTAAGATTTAATTTTTGCCGGGAAATGAGCATAATTTATTTTAATCTTTTGTTTGTCTTATTTCAGATATTTTGGAAAAAAGTCAAAACTTTACATGGAAAGGGTGTGGTGTTAGAAGGTTTTCGATGCAGAGAGTCAAATTTCGTCCCACCGACGTAATAATATAAACATATGTGAGGGTTTTTGTTGTCACGAGTAACGATGGTTAAATTCCGCTGAAGTCAAAACACTTCAAAGGTTTCATGAATTCATATCTACAATGTCAGTCAAACATCGTTTATTAGACACCACCCAATCTCAGCCAAGGGGTGTGGTGTCTGAATTACAAGAACTGGACCAGGGTAGGTAGGAGAAAACCAGAGGCACTAGATTTGTCTAGAGTGAGTTCCTAAGGAATCGGATCGGATGACTTGATTCCTTGGTACAGGAAAAGAGGGGTAGATCCAACAGCTACGGGGACCAGGGAAGCAATGTGTGAATTAATAAATCATTGTGGACTACAGTCTCTGTATTATTTACCGGTGTTAAATATATTATTAAATATTTGAAACGTGTTTTAATCAACAACCCACATGTATAATATACCATGGAGGATTAAACATGGTCACAATATAGTTAATTAAGTTTTTCTAATGATTAATAATTACGGAATATTATTTTACATGTGAGTAAATTTTGTACTTAATTTATTCTTAGGTGAATTAATGTTACGTTGCCAAGTCTATTAAGGGACAGTATATCCGTATACTTAGAAATGTTATATAAGTCGACTTGTCTTGTCAGGTTTCTGCCAGAGAGCAAAACAAATGTAAATACTTCAAGTTGAGTTTAAAAGCATCCGAAATGTCCTGTCCTGAATGTTCAGGCACTGTATATTATAGTTTATTTAAATGAATCCGTGTTCAACACCGAAGATTGTTGACTTCCTTCAAACCCATGGTCTGCCATCGATTGCCAGCAGAGAGAAATCATTTGTAAACCTGGATTGGTGACAATTCTGCTCTGTTCTCATGGACTTATGTGCTAAATAACAAGATAATGTTAAATTTCATTTCTTTCGCTTAACAATCTCCACTTTACATCTTCAAAAGCATGCTGAATGTGTTCTCAAAAAGTTGCTTCAATCTAATCATATTTTGATGAAAATTCTATTCTGTCAGGTTTTCTTGTAGTTTCCATTCATATTTGGGGAAGTACTTGACTGTTCAAATCTGGTCACTAAACACGGCTAAAGCCATTTCAAGCAATGTTTCGATACTGAATGACGTTCTTTTACCAGGGTGATACTGTGAGTATTTAACATCCGCCACTATTGCACTTTACTAGCACTCCATGCAGAGTTGTTAACAGACGGATCTCGGGACTTGTCCTATATGTAAAATGTTACATATTTATTTATTGACGCCTATTAAGTATAAAAGAAGTAAGTAGGTTGATACCACATAAGTAGATAGTTACATCACAATGGGTGGGCAATAGGTTTATAATTATTATGATGTTGTAAAATATGAACAGTTGTAAAGCGTGTTTATAATATGGCAAACCTTTATTCAGTCCAATGGAGCCCATATTGTCGAATTCTATAAATTGCTTCTCACCAACCCAGTAAATAACAATTTAAAGGAGTTCATTGATTTGAAAATTTTCACTGTCCTCAAAAAAAATTCCAAACATTTCATGGTCCTATTACTTATTTCATTTATGTGAGGAACAAAAATTGTTTTGCTGTTAAAAATTATACCAAGGTCTTTTATTTTCTCAACTCTTTTAAGGTGAATGTTGATGATGCTAGATTTTTAATTTTGTTTTTATTAATTGGAGATGCATATTTACACAGTTATGATGAAGGCGCTTATAGTTGCGATTATTGTATAATGTTTTATATGCTATCATTATTGGCTTATTTGCCTCTTGCATTTTGGAAAACCGCCCTGCAATTTGGGAAGGGTGGTAACTGATTCAAATGTAACATGATAAAACAGAACATGACAAAAGATAACATAATAAAACTGAACACGATAAAGCAGTTAAAAAGTGTCTTTTATTTAATCAGAATGATAAAACAGATATATAAAAAAAACAGAACATTGATGAAACAAAACAGTGATAAAAATAGAACAGTGAAAATCTCACAAAACTAATAAGACCAAGAGAATGATTGCTTTTGGTGTATAAGACAAGATTTTCATTTCAGTTCACTTTTAGCCATAATCAGACATGTTTGGAATGGGTTTGACAACCTTCAACTGAATGAGGCTTTTAAAATAGTATCACACTATAATTTATTTTTATGTATTGAATGGTTCTACGCACCCTCCTGATTTAGCCTCCTTTGGGTTTATCTGAAGTTCCTCGATTACAATATTCGTCCTCAGACCCTGGACATCCTACAGGACAATATTTGGGCTCAAACTGCCAATATACCCATCGCCGTGCTTTAGAGAGTGTACGAAAACATCCGAATAAGGTTTCTTGGGTGTGTGGACCATGGAGGATGACATTTGCCTAATACCATTTTCAAAATAGCGTAAAATCAAATGTCGTGTGTTGTGTGAAATGTAATAAATAAAAAAGCACAAGTGCCGCACGCCACACTGTATTTATCAACATGATGGAAGAATACGTATGGGAGCTGCAAACAGAACTAACGCCATCTGTATTTAGTAGTTATGGTATTCACATAAAAAAGGTACGTATTTAATTATGAACTAATCCTTTTTCTTCATTAGCAAATATGAAGCGAAACCAGAAGAGAACCTGCGATAATAGTTCATTTTATTCAAAATATAATTAGGTTGTGTTGTAGCAACCTTTTAGAGAACATATTCAATGTACTTATGAAGATGTGAAGTGGAGATGGACATCCGATCAAGTGTACAACTGATTTATCTCTGTCGACAATGGGTTTACTCGAAGATAATGTTCTTTGGTGTTCAACACATACTATTTTTAATGAACATGTGCAGAGCCTGAATGTTTTGGTTCTCCTTTATTTTTAAAATAATGCCTGGTCTTGGCAACATAACATTAATTTAATTTTGTATATGTTGATAACAAAATTTTCTGGCTTGTAAAACAACATTTTTACATAATTAGTCATTTTAAAAACTTGGTTGGCTATTGTGCCTATCTTTAATGTGCATATTATGTATGTGGGTTGTTGAATAAAACATGTATCTGCTGACTATTTATTGGTATATTTGACACTTGCAAATGACACAGATAATGCATAATGCTACATTCGTTTACCGATTGCATCTCGGTACCCCCATAGCTGTTGGGTGTACCCCTCTTCTCCTGTAATAAGGAATCAAGTCATCTGGTCGGATTCCTTATAAACTACTGTGGACATATCCACTGCTTCTGGTATTCTCCTAAACATCTCTGGTCTAGTTCTTGTTCTTCACACACAACATAACTTTGCTGAGATTGGGAGGTATCTAATAAATGAGGGCTCGCTGGGATTATAGAAAGGAATTTATGAAACCATCATTGTGTTGAGACTTTAGCAAACTTTCGGCATAGTTACTCATGCCAACAAAAACCCACAAATTTGTTCATATTATTACGGCAGTGGCACGATATTTAACACCTTTCCCCGAAAGGTTTTTAAAGCTGCTCGCTTTCCATGTGATGTTTTGACTTTTTTCCAAAATATCTGACATAAGACAAAGAAAACATTACATTAAATTATCTTTCTTGGTGAAAATATAATATTACAGGTGCGAGGATTACTTGCTTAAATAATTGTTTTATTATCTGTTCACAGGGAGAGGGATGTCGGAGAGTTATTATTTATTAATTCAAAATAATGATAATATTATTGTGCAATGCGATAAACATGGTGTTTTTAGATAGAAAAATATATATTATGTTTTTTTTTTTAATTTGCATTGGCTTTGCATTTATAAAAATATAATCAGAAATATTACACATTTCTGACCACTCTATGCATGTTTTTCAGTGTGTGTTTTAATTTTTTTAAGAACACTACGTAACTTTAATGTTTTTTTTTGTAATATGGATTATGTTTATTTACAAAAACGCAACGATAAAGGATTAAATATACTTAAATATAAATATAAAAATACTTTTCTCAACTGTAAAAATCATATTCGTATTTTAAATATTTTGTAAAACATACAATTGGATGGTTAGAAAAAGTAATATTTCTGATTAGATTTTGATAAATACTAAGCCTATGTAAATTTATAAAGTATTTAATAAATATTTTTCTAATTAAAAACATTATGTTTATCGTATGGCGTAATAATACTATCATTATTTTGAATTAATAAATAATAACTCTCCGACATCCCTCTCGCCCTTAAATTGTACTCCCAAGCCAATCAACAAAAATAAATCTTCTGTCTGGGATTCCATTTTTTGATATCAAAAGAAGAAATTACTATTTTCGAGCTTTCTTCGAGAGAACTTGATATTGAAGTTAACTGCAAAGGAGCAAGTAGGACCACAAGCAATTGAGTTATCTGTTCTGGAATAGACTGGATATCTGGAGCTGGAGTCTAGTATATGATTGCATGCTGGAATGAACGATATTATCGGTTGCCGGTGATTTCTTTGGTACGCGATGAAGGTAAGTACTAACCTGATATCAAATTTTTTTAATCAATACTTTGCGGTCGTTTTTATCTTACAATCCCTCGACATTGCATTTTATGATATCAAATTAAAGAACACAATTTCTCAAGCAAATGAGAACAAAGGGATGCATACAAAATCATAAGACACTGGAAAAAACAAAACTTGATTTTGGTGCCATACCCACTAATTTAATTTAATGTGTACATTCTTGTTCTATATATTACATGTATTAAAACAAAAGTAATATTACACTTTGATTAAATAAATAGTTTATTAAGTAACATTTCATTTTTAACTATCCTAATATCTTACACTATGGATTACAATATTAATGGTCACAAGTCGGGAGATTAACTGGGACGAATACATTCATTTCAATGAGACTGGCCAGTATAAGAAAAGCAATGTACATTATGGTACAGGTATGGCCAATTTTCCAGTCTAATAAGAATTTATTACAAGCAAACGAAATGTATAAGACTAAGATTGTTGAATGCAAAGATATGGCGTTGTAGGACAATCCACTCGAGTTGATGTTTACCTTGAAAAAAATAGTATTATAAGAATAACTCCTTATAGTATTCATTACTCGTGACTAAGTTACAAATCAATTGCGTAAAATAATTAATAACATCCACGACTTCTCTACAATTAAAAAGTTAAAGCAAACAGATCCGGCGGATCGGTTCGCCTGGGAATGGGCACATTAGAATATGATGGTGAACCGGCTTCTTTCAGGAAGTAAGTACTACTAATTTGTGAATACCATTTTAGTCCAGTCATTAGGAAGTTTGTTGAAACAAATTCTGGGGTAGTTCTGATTTTTTGCAAGTTGAGTATGGCCAAAAAACCTGGAAAGAAGTTTTTTTTCCCAATTTTCTGATTGTAACTCAAAAACATCAACTTAGCAAAAATATTATTCCATGCTAAAAGAATATGCATAAAATTTCCTATATTTTAGGTTTCTACACGTTTTTTCACAACTCATACTGTTTAGGCGCATTTGCTAGTTGAAGTTTGACCAACATTTGGTTTATCTGTTAGTGCGGGTTGAATTACAAGAAACCATCCTGTCTTTGTTTGTAATGTCATTGGTCTATGTACTCTATATGAACTAAAATTATTTGGCTTCTTAATAAATTTCTGTCCAATGGAACAGTCAATTTAAACATCCCACGTTGCATAAAATGGGATAGTAATGATTGGGGTAGTTATGATTTATTTTATGGTATGTTGTATAATGTGATGAAAGCCTAATGATAAAATCTAGTTTTTCGACCTCGCCAGACCTCCGGAACTTTGTCAAATATCCCTAAAATATCTAAATTTTCGATCTTTGTACAGTTTTTTCTACTTTCGACCCCTTACCACAAATTTTTTGGTATGACCATAACTACATAAAATTGACTGAATTTTCTACAGTTTGAAACCAATACGGTTTCTTTAGACTCAAATTTCGTAAATCTCTAATATTATTTTAATTTTTAGCTATGTTTTTAGTTTTTGTCATTTTTGACCCAGAAGGACAATTTTTTCGGCAAAGGTTTATTCTCTTTTTAAAAAGACAATGAATTAGTAAAAATGACCAAATATGAAAAATTTACGAATTCGTTTTGCCCTAAAGGACAAATTTTTTGGCGAAAGCCATTTTACAACTTTTTAAAGTAAACCAAATTTGAAAAAGTATAGAATAACCTTTATCGAAAAATTAGTTATTCGACATTAAAATTGAAATAAATTTTTGAAAAGGCTAAAAATCCAAAGTATGAAAAATTAACGAAATTTTGTACAGCTGTATATCGGACACTATCGAGACTAGAGACCGTTTTGATTTAATATAGTAAATCTAAATTTAAAAAATATGTAGAATGGATTTTATAGAAAACTTAGATCTTCGGGGTCAAAATTGACAAAAAATGAAAAAAGTTCAAACATTTCACTGTTTATTGGATTTTTTAAAAATACATCTGGAGGTCTGACGACATTGAAAAATTAAATTCATTATTTTATAATAAATATAATAATAGTAACTAACCAACCATCCACGCCGTTTCTCCACAGGGGTAGGCAGAGAGGACGGACCGTCAAACAGCTCGGTCTTGGCACACACTCCTTGCTTTATTCACATTCATATATCGTCTCATACACACACTCCTGTTATTCTGACTCTTGATATGCCGCGACTCAAGTATTTGGTTCACATGATCATGTCATATCTTCCTCGGGCGTCCCCGGCTTCTTATTCCGTTCACATTCGCGTCTTATATTCTTCTTACACTCCTTTCTTCGTTCATCCGCTCTACCTGCCTAAACTATCTAAGCCTTCCTTTCTTAATCTTATTCATTACGTTTACATCAGCCTTGTATTTTTAGCGAATCTTTACATTTTACACAAGGTCGTACATAGTTTTACCACACACACCCCTTAGGGATCTCATTTCTACAGCATTCAGTCTACTTTCATCCTTTCTCTGTCAGTTCCATGTCTCACTTCCATACGTCAGGGTTGGTATCAGTGTTCCATTGTGGACTGTTAGCTTCGCTTCTTTTGACAACTTTTTGCTAGCGCCAACCACGTTCAGTCCTTTCTTAACCCTTTAGGTGCCACCGAACGATATATCGTTCCGATACATTATTGTACATGAGTGACATGAGGCGTTACCCACGGTTCTAAAATTACGTCACATTATTGAAAACATGTGTCTAAAAATAAAAGTAATCAAAATTAAAAAAATATGTATTCATGGATTATTGACACTTCTCCAGCATTTAAAAAAACACATGTGGCACCTAAAGGGTTAATGGAGTTTCCTGCATTCACCCTTCTTTCAATATCCCCATCAGTCTCTCCATCTCTCGTAAACATACTTCCCAAATACACAAATTCATCGACCTGCTCCAAGTATTCATTTTTCACAACTATATCGTACACTAACTCATTAACTCATTACTCATTCTTCATACATAGTTTGATTATCCTAGATACGAGAGATTGTAGATCTTCCATACTGTTAGTAATCAGCACCGCATCATTAGCATACAACAGGCAACATACTTTAAAATTATTCATTTTCGCCCACAAGTCCACCTCTTTCAATTCTTTCAACTACGGTGACATTACGCAGCCTTGCTTAAGAGGAACGGCTTCGGGGGCTGTTTCATACAAAACTTAATTTTGGATTAAAGGCCAAAATACTCACCTAAACCTAATGATATTTTTTTTCATCAAAAAGTATAGTAAATATCTAGTACGGATTAGAAGTAATTTATTTATTGTTGTTTTAAATTATGAAATAAAGGCCAATAAAATAATTGATTTTTCGCGATTTTAGAGACACCTTTAATAATTATTTAGGGCCTAACGGCGATACATTTTTTTTACTCCATCTGCTTTGAAAATATAATAAAATATAAAATTTAAGATTTAAAAAATATATTAAAATAAGCATTATGGTGGACGTTCAGGTTCTACGAAACAGAATTTCTATGGATATATTACAAATATTCCTTAAAAACTGGAGATTTATTTACTTTAAAAAAATATATTTTTATTTTTGTAGATAATCTCTAATCAGTCAACCGGATGAAAATGTAATTATATGAAATTCCCTCGATAGAAAAAAATCCTAAAGTATACTGCGAAAAAAAACGGGTTTGTTGTGTTATTTAACATGTTACAGGTTTGAAAAAAAAATCATAGTGTTTTTTAAATGCTTCGTCTTGAGATCTATCTTAAATATGTCGTGTTTTAATAATATTTTTAGAATTGTCACTCACGCCCATTTATTCTAAACTCTCTTCATATTGGCGCGCTCTTTCTATCTTTCCAATGATCATATCTGCCTTTCAACAGCGGTCAGTCGAGATTCAGAGCCGATGCTAGACAGACCTCTTTCCTAAATCTAAATTCTCAAGAGATTAATGAGGGGGCTAAAATTAAATCAAAAACTACCAATTTACGTTGGGACATAAACATGCCTTATATAATTTAAAATATCGACCCGAAAAATACGTTTTTTTTCTTATTGTTTTGTTTTTATATTTTTATTTACGTAATCATATTTATATAGCAAATACGAAATTAAAAAAAAAAGATATAATAAACCCGCAAACAATTTTCTAAGTTGCCTCTAAAATTATGAATATTGATTTCATAATAATTTAAAACAAAAATTAATAAAATACTTCCCATCCGTGCTAGACATTTACTAAACCTTTAACAAGGAGAGGGACGTCGGAGAGTTATTATTTATTAATTCAAAATAATGATAATATTATTATGCAATACGATAAACATGGTGATTTTAAAGAGAAAAATATTTTATACGTTTTTTTTTTAAATTTGCATGGGCTTAGCATTTATAAAAAATATAATCAGAAATATTACACATTTCTGACCATTCTACGCATGTTTTACAAAAACATTTGAAAAGTTGAATATCCTTAAAAAATGCTGTGAGGGTTTTTCTGTAACTTGTCGATTTGATAAATTAAAAAAGAACAGTGTGTAGTTTAATTTTTTCTTGGAGCATTACGTAAGTTTAATGTTTTTTTTTTGTAATGCGTATTACAAATCTTTGATTATGTTTATTTACAAAAACGCAACGATAAAGAATTAAAAATACTTTTCTCCACTTTAAAAATCATATTGGTATTTTAATTATTTTGTAAAACTTACAATGGGACGGCCAGAAAAAGTAATATTTCTTGTTATATTTTGATAAATGCTAAACCTATGTAAATTTATAAAATATTTAATAAATTTTTTTTTCTATTTAAAAACATTATGTTTATCGTATTGCGTAATAATACTATCATTATTTTGAATTAATAAATAATAACTCTCCGACGTCCCTCTCACCCATTAAAAGAAAAAAATATATATTATTCGGTTTGGATGTGTATTTTGGCCTCAAATCCAAAATCTAGTTATGTATGAAACAGGCAGCGCAGCCGTTCCTCTTAACGCCTTTTGTGATGTCAAACCACCCCGTAAAACCACCGTTCACCGTATTACACATGCAACGCTTCCCTCGTACAGAGACGCGATTAACTGTATGAGTTTCGTATTCTGTCCATACTTTGACAACACTTTCCGTATCGTAACTTTTCATTCCTATCAACGCGGTCATATGCTTTTTGTAGATAGACCAAACCACAGAAAAGTTTTGCTTTTTGGCCAAAAGCTTCTATTTGAGCATACGCAATGAGAAAATCTGATCCATGCACCCCTTCCATTCATGAAACCACCTTGCATATCCATATTTTATTATGTGTTTCCATTCGTACCCTTTCAACCAATATCCTACCATGCAGCTTTCCATCTGAACTTAGCAGGCTAATAGCCCCGTGATTTCCACATTCCATACATGTCCCTTTACCTTTTTATAGAGGCATAATCACAGCCCTCCAATCTAATGGCGTGTAACTCTCCTCTAAACACTGATTTAAAATTAAATGAAACATTCAAACTTTGTTTTAACATTTATTTTACACGAATACCGATTTCGGAACAACCGTTCCATTGTCAGGGCAAGTGTATACTCATAAAGATTTTATAAATTTTAGCTTATGTGGCCGTACTCGCCAATTTTATACTTTTATATGAATCTATCACTTTGTGGTTATCCATTTTAATTATAATGGATAACCACAAAGTGATAGCTTCATACAATAGTACTGAGCTAAAAGTTTGCACAACCATGTGAGAATTATGTCTATCTCCTTTAAAGTAATCAGCACCAATATTGTCGTAACCAACAGCCTTACCATACTTCATACATTTAATCGATCTTTTATTTCATCCATGCTGATTTTGGTAACATTCACCCAATCATCGTTCACACCCGATTCGACACTGGAATCACTATCACTCGGGTTGCTTTCGAAGACCTCTTAAAGATATTTCATTCATTTCTCTTTTATTTCTTTCTCATTCGTCAACATTTTTCTATCCTTCGATTTTATCACTTTCATGCATCCGCTTTCTGGACCATACCGGGATCTTTTGACCTCCTTCCAAAACAGTTTAATATTTTCTTGGAAGTGGTTTGTCATTTTGATTCCTTCTTCCTTTTCCAGACGTTTCTTCGTTATTTCCCTCCAAGATTTACTCTTTTCTTATCCCTTGTATACTTATTTCGCTTGATTCTGCTCTTCGCCAGAAGCATTGCCAGTTGCTATCAGACATAACCACGCTTTCTTCTTCTTTGATCTCATCATCCCACCATAAATCGCCTTTCTTCTTACCCTGTGTACGTATTACATATAGCTCTAGCAGATTCACAAAGACTCACTTTTATATGGTTCCGTGTTTCGTCTATACTTAGACCGTTCATATCCCTTTCACTCAATCTCATCTCTACACAATCCTCATACTTACCATACTTCTCACAATATCGTTTTACAGTTTTTTTTTATTTTATTTTGACTCTTCTTGGAGTCGACACCTCCAGACGCATGTCAAAAAAGCACAACTACCCCATTTGATGCAATTCGCAGTTAGTTTGCTTTTCCCAATTTTGATGCAAGTATAGTAATAGATACTTAATATTATACCAAAATGTTAAATTCGCCAGTGCAGTTTATAGTTTCTGAGGTTGACATGTGGGTGACTGCATTCAAACTACGTGAATCAGGAAAACAAACAGAAAAGAAAAAAAAGATTAGGGTGCCACCAATAAACGAACTTGGAACCTTGTGCTTGCCGCGTAGATGCTCTATATTATATTGTGCAACTGTACCTCTTTTAGCTACTGTCGTTATCAAAATTCGTGGAAAATTAATCTAGATATGGAAAAATAAATACTGATGTTTTATTTTGTGGGATCTACGAATAACCAAAGAATCTAACTGAATTTATAAAAGCTTCACCCCTTCATAGATGGCGGTAATGTCGTGCTTTCCGATTAACGAACTAAAAGTGAGTATATTACACAATCGGTTCAGAACGTAACGACGGGCCAATAGCAGCTTCAGAAATTCCGTGAATGGTTCGCATCCGCCGCTCTCGTTGGTTCGCTGCTCGGCTCTAAACCGAACAAGGAATGTTTGACTCCGAATGGGGAACGAACTAGGAACTCACGTAACGACATTCAGTTTTGGGTGTTGGTGGCGAGCGCGCGCGGTTATGTTCCTCTCTCTCGAGCTCAAAACGCGGGAATTTCAATTCGCGATCTCTGAATGTCTTGACATTTCAGAAAAGTGACTTTAAAATCAGTTTTTCTTGTTATGAATCTCAACTTTCCTCCTTTAAAGAAACAGTTATACACTTTTTGGACTTACTTTGGTTAATTGAAGTGCAAATGTATTGTTATTTTTTTGGTTTATAATTTATTTATTTTTTAATACAGTGAGTTACATCGAAGATAAACTTTTAATCTGTAAGTACCTTCATGTGCACACCTATTTATTAATTAATTCCCGAATAAAATATTGTATTATCGTTAAGAAAATATTTATAATGCGAACAAAATGTCTTGAAATGACAAGAAGATTTTATTATGATCCAAATAAAAATAAAAATTCTTGTGATGGGTGTAAAACACCGAAACAATATAAAAAAAAAAATAGCACTAATTATGCAATTATTACCCACTATATTATTGTTGATAATTTTTTTACAGTTAGACAAATAAAGATCAACAAATAAATTCAATTTGTCGCAGCACCTTATAGTTAATTTTTAGTGCCACCGAATATTCTAGGTCCCAATAAATAAATAACATAATTCCCACACATTTTGAAAACATAGATAGATAAACAAAAAAATGACGATTGGTTATATTCACTCGTTTAAAAAAAAAAGATAATGATAACATTTTATTTTTTGTTATCAAAAAATTCTGAGGATTTAATAAAAAGGTGTCATTTTTTATTTGCCGCCAAAACGACATGTTCGTTTTTGTTTGTGAATATGGCGTTAGCGACGTAATGCTTGCCAAAGTCGGTGACAGTCGTCTTACCAGCCAAGTAACGTTTTCTACATCATAATGACGTCGTAGCTAGTTCGAACCGTTTCGAAATGTGGGGTTTTAGACAGTTATTAAAATCAATAATTATAAATGAAAACACTAAAATTACACATTTTTAGTACGATGAGCAGAGTTAGAGAAATAAACTTTAAATCTTTCACACATTTTTAACGGTATCCATGGTTTGTGAAAACACCACATAGGAAGAGAAAAATAGGTAGTTAATATAGTGTATTTTAAATAATGTTAAAACATCACAAATTTTTCTTTGCTGTGACAATTTGGGAAATTTAATTAATTTCATTAAATCACTGTAATTTAGATTATCAAATGAAATATGCAATTTATAATGATTTTTCTGCCTTAAAATTGATCGTGTATTCTTTCAATTTGATGTCAATGAATGCTGTATAAAGGAGACCAGAGAGAGGAATAATTTTTAAGAATTATTCTGACTAGTGTTTTGTACAGAGTTTTGCTATACGCAAGACCATTGGTCAATCTTAATACAAAACCGAGATATTTAAATATTTTATTTTTAATTACTTCAATATGGGGTACGAATTATCATCGAAAAATTTATTAATGATTCTTTTGAGAGATTAACATTATTTGTATTACATTGAGTGAGTATTGGATTTTTATTTGGATTAAAACTTAGGGCTTGACATATTTTGTAAAATAAGACAGTCCATTAAATTTATATTGCCGTGTAAATTTTCAATTTATCGGCGAATAATAGGAAATTGACGCCTTCAGATATAGGAACTATGTCATTGATAATTAGTAAAAAAATAAACGGACCTACGTGGAAACCTTGAGGCACCCTACATGAAGCTTCAAATTTATGAGATATATGGTTAGATTTATTTACGGATAGTTTTATATAGTAGTTTAGTTATAGTAGGTCTCAAGTTACTTCAGTAGCTTTTCTTTGACCACATATTCTTATAGTTTGTTTTACACAATTTTATGAGAAATTTTATCGAATGCTTTTGCTGAAGTCAGTATAAACTGCACCCATTTACAATCGTGAATAAATATTGTCTTATTTATATTTTCCGTATGTTATTAAATTTGTTAGACTAGAATGAGTAGATCTACCGGATACAAATAAATGTTTATGTGGAGTAATGATTTTGCGTGCCAGTTTATTAAAAACTTTATCAAATAAATTATTAATAAGATATAAAAAATAAAAAATAAATTTCCCACAAAGCTTTTCCACTATTTAATATATCTTCCTACCTACATAATTACTAAATTTACTACTCGGATTCCTTATGAATTTCAATATGTACCTACTCTTTCTTTATTATTGAACTGTTGAAAAATATGAAAAAATGACTCATTGTCTTTTTCTTTAACTACCGATAAATTGACATTTTATAGCTTCATAACACACGATGCAAAATAGGTTGTGAGTTAAATATTGTTACATTGGCATATGCGAAAGGGTTATGCAAATTTAAAGACACAAGAACTCACAGTTCCGTGAGTTTTTGTAGAAAACTAACAGATTATCGGTTACCTATTTTCCAAACAACTTGTATAGTATATCGGCTGTTTCAAGGATTTTCAAAATAGAATTATAAGATATTCAGTTATTTACCAAACAATCTGTATATATCGACAGTTCCCTGGTTTTTGTAGAGACAAACAAACACTTTCAAGATTTTCAGTTATTTACCAAACAACCTGTACCTATATATCGACAGTACTCTGGTTTTTGTAGAGACAAACAAACACTTTCAAGATTTTCAGTTATTTACCAAACAACCTGTACCTATATATCGACAGCTCCCTGGTTTTTGTAGAGACAAACAAACACTTTCAAGATTTTCAGTTATTTACCAAACAACCTGTACCTATATATCGACAGTTCCTTGGTTTTTGTAGAGACAAACAAACACCTTCAAGATTTTCAGTTATTTACCAAACAACCTGTACCTATATATCGACAGTTCCCGGTTATATTGAACAACCGCTGGACTTGTGTTTATCTTCGAACTACACCTTTAAATGGGCGAATTTCTCAGCAGGGACATGCGGTTATTAGCTACATTCTTCATCAGGCCGGGGAGTTATTTCCTCCATTATTTCGAGTGAACTACTATCTCCCGCATTCTATCAAAGTAGAACGGTATCGCGGTGTGTAATAAATACCTTTTAACCATTGCTCATTTGAAATAAAAAATCACCACCGCTATTTTTCCCTTTCGGAAATGGTCAAACGATTTGTTAAGTGGGGCGTTATTTATAACTCGGCAGCTTGCAGCGGAGAAGTGAGATGTTTCCTACCCTATACCAAATTATTTCAGAACATTTTTCATTTTGTACAATTCCGCTCAGTGCTTTGTGCTCGTTCGGTAGAGTCATTTTTAATATTATGCACGTGTTGTACAATGCAAGCGTCTCAGAGGCCGGAGTCGGCAGGTGATTACATTGCATCATGCATTACATTCTTGGAAATGTTCAGAGGAATGAAAGGAGATGGAAAAATAAGGCTTTGCTTATTAATATTTCTGTTTAGGTCTAGTAACTAAATAATGAATAAAATGAATATACTTAGTTCACTTACTCATTATTTAAATTTAACACGAAAATGATGAAGATCTTTCAAGAAATACCGGCCAATATGAAATAAGAGGAAAATACTTTGAAATTTAGGAAGGAAGTGACGAAATGCGTAAAGTGCAATTTTTAATGTCGTAATTTGTAAAGTTCAATTTATGTATTGTGACTTAAATTGTAAGTTAAATAAATACATAAATATTTCAGTTTTTAAATATACTGGAGTCGAGTCATGTTAAAAGTCGGAATTACCTAGAGACGATATATGAATGTGAATGTAACAAGGACAGAGCTGTGTATCGGTTTATCCTCTCTGCCTATCCCTCCGCGGAAACTGCGTAATTTTTAGTTATAGAATACATATTATACCTGAATAGATTCAAATAATAAAATTTAATATCCGAAAATCTACAATAACTTAATATACTCGTATGTAAATGGCTGTGAACCATTTTAAAGATTGAAAAATTGTTACCTTGTATTTAGGGGTTCAACGGTCTCCGTGGTTGAGCGGTTACGATTCTTGGCTACGAATCTGGAGGTCGCGGGTTCAAATCCCGGCGTGCGCTAGAAAATTTTATCTGTTTAAAATTGAGTTATTTCACAATTTATTCATTTAAAATAATATGTAGCATATTTGCGGCACCTTCCAGAGTGGTAGATACTGTCAATATCGCCCTGGTGAAAGGACCACTATTCAGAATCGAAACGTTCCTTGAAATGGCTTATTCCGTGTTTGGTGACCAGATCTGAATAGCCAGATACTTCTCCACTTTCTTTCTTTCCCATCTTTTATCCCTTCTCAATACTTTTTGCCTCACAATATACCCCAATTGGGGATGCCTTAGTCTCACTGGCTCCAGACGGTTGGGAGCAGTTGGGACTCTTGTGTGGTATCACATAAAAAAGGCACTTAACGACATTATTAAAAAAGCTATTATAAGAAACGTTGAAGAAAAAATATCATTCTGTACAACCTTGGGTTGAGCTAGTCCAAAAAACGTTTCAATTTTGTTGACCTGTTTTCATTAGACACCATTAGCTTTCCCTCGAGTTACTTATATAGATTAATTTAATTATTTTACGCAGGTACCAAATTCATTCAAAATTTCCAATCAATAATAATTCCTGTAATGCCATCACTCCTGCGAAACTTCCAGCTACAGAAATTATTCTGGGAAATATTTCGCTTAGCCGAGTCCTAAGCAAATGGTAGCCGATTAAGAGGGAAGTTAGGTAAAGGCTTCGGGAATGTGCATAGTTCAATACTTGATTCGTCAATTGCAGGTAGGTTCGGAAAATCGATAACTACCCATTATTAATAACTAGTAGCTTGTAAATCTGCCTTCGTTCGAGTTACGCGCTGTCTTGTAATGTTTTTTTGGCAGTTTAATTAGTATCAATAGGTCACGATGAAAACAGTTACATCACAGAAACGGAAACAGAAGAGCATATTTCGTAATATTAGACGTTTGTCATTTCATAATACAAACTGACAATTTTCTAATACACATAGAAATGATTAAACTGTGACAATCACTGTGAATCTAACATTTGATTAGTTTTTCAATAAAACTGGCACTGATGTGTTGTTAAAAAAAAAGTAGGTACTCATTTTTAGCTATATCTAATTTCATAAGGAAGTTTACAAATAAAAGATGAAGGTAGGTACCTACTAATTGGCTATTCGGCTATATACTCGATAAACGTGATAATAAATTGGGAACTGAGAAACTTTATAAAGTTGGCGGTGCTTGATCCGTGAATTATGCAATACGTGGAGCGAATGCTCCGTATCTTTTCAATTGTATTATTTAGTAGCCCGGCTTGATATGATTCAGAACTTGCGAATATCTTCGAAACCGGACTTAAAACCTCAGTTGTTGGGGTAATTTACCAACAATTTGGAGTGCAACTAAAGTAAATCTATTACTGAAAATTACACCCTTGTACGTCGGTATTCGCCGGGTTGTTTTGCCAGGATTCGTAGTTGTCGGGGGGCGCCGGTGCAGCGCTAGCGGTGGGGAAATACGTAATACCTCTTATTAAATAGGTCTTTAGCAGGGGTGAGAGATGAGATGAGCATATCCCGCGATCTGCGATGGCGTTACCCTAGCCGGCTAGGGCTCCCGGCACACACTGGGAACGGTTTTGTTTTGGCTATAATTCTAATTTATTTATGCCACCCTCCTTAGGGATGGCAAACATAATTAGACAAGCGTGCTACTATGATTGGTGGCGAGCGAGCATAGTTCGAATTTTGTATACTTAATAATATGAATAAGATATTACTTTCATCGTCATGTTCACAGTCCGAATTGCGGACTTCCAGTCGTCTGCTAATGCGTGCAGTGAATTTCTCTCAATTTCCATCGCACACCCCCCCACACTCACATGCACATTCCCCACCTCCCCCTTCCCCTTCCCCTTCTCCTTCCCCTCCCCAATACCTTCAGCCTCACAACATTCCCCGATTGGGAATGCCATAGTCTCACTGGCTCCAGACGGTTGGGAGCAGTTGGGACTCTTGTGCGGTATTCATGTAAAAAAAAAAAAAAAAACACCCGCGCGTGTGCCATTCCAACGGGATGCAAGAGCAAATGCCGCCCTGTCTTTAAATTTTTATTTACACCCATAAAGTGCGAACAATTAATTTAACAAACGTGAGGCAGAGGTGATATCTTTAGAGGAAGAAGTGGTAACTTTTCAGATGTAGTATTGTTCAAAACTAAAAACATTCATTCTCTCAAATGTGGCTCAATAACCCACTGTAAGTTACGACATACATTCTATTATTTTATATGGGTAAGAAGGCAGAGGGCGGGCTAGTCGTTCCCACGAAGAATTTTTCATGGTCCAGTTTGGGCTAGTTACCAAGTTATCTCACGGGAGACTTTAAAAAGAGTCCCAAATAGGACATCGCAGCAAAACTTACTTTATATTGGCACTTCTCGTACTTCTGTCGAAAAGTAGTCCACTCCACGTCCTTTCCCCGATTCCAGAACACGTACAATGTCGTGATGGATATTTAGATAATGTATAATATATTGGAATATAGCAACATTCTGATTATTCTTACACCCTTCCAACATCTTTTTTTATAAATAGATTGATGTTACCTACTGCATACCATTGCCTATTACGCAGCTTTATGTGTGCCATAATACCAAATATAAATACCTATTTTACTTTAATTTTGCACTTTGTTATTTTTGTAATGTTTGAAATTATGAAATGTAGTGCATTGCGCTGACCCTGCATTCCATCTGGAATAAATGATTATTATTGTAAATTACAAAGGTCGTACAAAATCGTAGATGTTCAACAGTGCCATATGAAAGATGTTTATAATACCGTAATCCATATTAAAATAATATGTTCTTGAAAAATTATCGTAACATTTTTGTTAATTAACATTATCAGTTATATTGTATGCCATATTTTTGTAAGGGGGGGGGGGACAATTGGGGTGATGCAAGCACAAAGATCCCCGAGTGGTTGAATCCACCCCTTCGTGCCTTTGTGCACTGGACGAACCGACAATTCGGCTTAGTCGTACCGTACATTTTTCTTTGTTTTTTTTCATGACATCTACAAGTATACTATGCGAGGGTTATTCATAAATGTAATAAGTTTTTGAAACGGTGAAAGATTTCCACCCACAATATTTTAGTTAACAATACTGAGCAATGAAAAACATTGATCAAAGCGTGTCCCTCAGAGCTAATAGAATTCTTAGAACACAAAACCAATAAATCAGCGTGTGCTAGTAAAAACAATATTCTCTAGAACGCCATATTATTTCTTGAATAAGCTTTGTGTTTTTGGTGACACGTGACATAATAGGTACTGTATAAAAATATTATTACAGGCAATACAGAGTAATATCGTGGTTATTTGATTTCACATTTCGCTTTTTTAAAATTAGGTTGTTACATTCTCGTTTTTTTATTTGTATGTTCATTATAAATATTATTCTTTTTTAACTTTTTCAAACGAATGGTTTTCCCTTTGTGGCGTCATTATTAATAAATTAATAAAATTATATACTTTATACTAACCACTTTATTAATAAAAAAAGATATCTACATATTACATACTCCTGATGAAGAAAGAATCGCTTTTGAAACATGTAGATATCTTTAAATTAATAAAGTGGTGAATACAAACTACGTTATTTAATTAATTTATTGTTCGTTTTATTATGAATCGACTCGTGTGGTTTCATGTAAAACAAATAAATACTACTTGTTTTATCGATGCCCAGTCCGCTAAATCATACTGTCAAAATCTATACAGATCACTCATCGATAGCTCTTAAGAAATTATTATCGGTAGTTTATAAAATACGTACTGTAATTTACTGGTTATTATGTGCTTAATGTAATCGTTTACGCGCTCACCGCGAAAATGTGTGTCAAACTTAAATGTAGATTTTAAGGTGATAATGATAAGATGGAACTTGCGTTCATACGATTCCTAGTTAGAGACATTTCGACACAGGAATGAACTTTGGCGCAGCTTCGACTGCAATATAACTTATTTAAATGCAAAATGTATGCATTAAATAATAATACCCACCCGAGAACCGAAACCCCACCAACTAAACATGACCTGGCAGGAACAACCGATGAAGGTGCACATCGATACCAAACTTACAACATGAAAACCAAAGTTTGTGGAATATTTTACTATTCTGTACGGTTTTCAATTCTACTCCACATAGACATTTATATTTGGGAGGGGTCGAATTAGAAAAAAAAAACTAATTGATAAAGAGTAACGAGTCATGATTGTAAAACTTAATTCAACGAAATACTTTGAAGGCCTTTACAGATATTCGCGAAGCAATATAAAACTTTAACTAAAATTATTAATTCGTAACTTGAGGGCGGATGGACAAAATTTGATTGCCAGTCCGCCTTTGTAGCGTGTTGGTGGGGAGGACAATCGAATAGCAGTCGGATGGGTAAAGTTCGTATCCCACAGCGGGTACCCATTCGTCTTTCTCTGATGCCCTCTGTTATCGGGGGTTGAATATCTCAAGAGTTATCTTTACTAAAATCGCTTTTTGGCGCTAGCGATGTTTAAAAAAAAAAAAGTAATATCGTGTAGTACATACATACTACAGATCTAAAGCTTTTGATGATAATGTCTTGTTAAAATTCCCTCTTTACTTTTGGTTATGAAATTTGACAATGCCTTCGGAAGTTTGACAATACCTCCGGAAAACGAAACGTCTGTCATGCGTGTAATTACTTTAAATAGCAAAACTCTTACAAACATCGTTTTTTAAATATATATAGTTTTTAAAATTAAATAAATTCTTCTGCAAAGTAAACACAAAAGGAAAAAAAAGAATAGTTATTTATTTATATATATGGCACAACAGCTGTTATTAACATAAAGGTATTTAAAGTGTAAATACAACAACAATAACAAAAAATAAATACTATGAGTTTAACAAAATAAAAAAAAAACAATTAAAAAGTATTAAATGTATACAGTACCCGTAAAAAAAGTGTAAAGTATAAAATAGAATAAAGTATAAACTATAAAAAGTATAGAGCATAAAAAGTATAAAGTATAATTCAATATAAAGTATAACAACTTGTAAACATATAAAGCATAAAAAACACAAAAAACATGTATAAAAACATATAAATATATAAAGTATAAATACCAAATAGAATTAAATTAATAATGTATAGGCGTGGTAATTTGAATCAACATACATGCAATTCAGTTATTGATATAGGCCAACCTATTAATCATTCATATTGCAGACACACTTGTATTATGCATCTTTTATATGATAATACCGCCGGGGTCATAAATATTACAATATTTCATCGCTACCCCCTTATCAGCTACAACGGTAAACTCAACCTAAAAAAGAAACTTCTCATTTACACATCGACAATCCCACCAAAATTAACATACGCATCACCCGTATGGGCTACTTCAAACACAAAAAGGCTAGAATCATCCCAGAATGCATTGCTCCGAGGATTCACCAAAAGTCCCTGTTTCGTCGGGAATAGCATAATTAACACGGGTTCGAAAATTCCTGAACTCCGAAAACATTTAATAGATTTAGCCAAAACATTTTGCTCCAAATTAGAATCGAACTCGAATCCCTCTATATCCAACCTTCTCCTCTGGCCTCCCTCCGTCGCCGCCCAAATTCCAAATTTCATCATACACCCTCCATTAACTTAGTGAGCGGGTTTAAATATAAGATTGCCATCAGCAAGTGCCGCTAGCACATAAAACAGTTTACATTTCTTTGAAATATAAATAAATAAAATCTAAAAGTAGTAATACGCAGCCCGCTCACTGGATAGAGAATATTATCTCCACGTTTATGCACCTCTAACCACAGTTGAAAAAGGAAGGAGGAGAATGTTCCCTGACCTGTCCACAAAAAAAATTACAATACGATCTATATTTATTTCATCACTATCTAGGAAAGTGCAAATTTGGAATATGAGATTTTCAGAAACGATAATGCAAAATGAATACTTTCACAATGTTTTGGTGGGTAAAAAAGGAAAAGAAGCGTTAAAGAGAATAACACGAACGTAATGGAACGCTTGCTGCTGTCGTTGTCAACCTACTGTTTGCGAAGTATCCGATAAGATAAATGTTATGCGGAACCGTTTTACTTCTTTAACAGAATCACTGTATAATAATAGGTATGTACTCGTATATGGAGAGTTCATCGTCGCAGGTCAACCATGAAGCTGTGTCTTATGTAAGTAAGTGTGACCCGAAGCAATAATTGTAATCTACGGGTAGGTAGGGACCTACAGAGAAACGTGTGACCTAACCAAGGGGCGCTCATAAATACCATCCGTTGAAGCTTGGGTACCTAATATTTAGCATGATGGAGCATTCCGCCTTCTATGCTCGGAATAGTCATGAAATTAACCCGACATCAAGGCACATCGTAGAGACATCGGTTGTAATATCAGCGGTCGCTTTGTAAGATTGCGGTTTGAACTCATCAAATATGCGGTAAAATGCGAAACTGTTTGCATCTCGTTCGTGGTCTCTAATCGCACCCAGCCCCAGCCCTTTATTTTTGTTGTTGTTTGGCCAACGCAAAACCTACCTTCTTATACTTATAATAATCAAACAAATGATGAAAGCGCCGAAAAAAATGTTAACACTCGTAGAGCGAAATTTGAACGAATTAGCAATGAAAAAAAACGTCATTTTTAGACAATGCCTTAAACTTTAGACAAGAAAAGAATTTTGTTTATAGGTATTTGTAAAAAAATTTTTTTTGGTTTCACTCGGCGACTCCTATGCTCAGGGGCCCTGGGGCACTGTTCCATTGCCCCGGTGATAGTTACGGCCCTCGACAGAACTGATGTGATCGCTATGGGGCTGTAGATGGCCTGGTTGGAGCGGACATCTTTCTTAGGAACAGGATGAATGACTTTCAGGGGCATTTAGAAAAGTTTCGTCAAAATTGGAGATATTTCTGAGGCACATCTCTGCAATACCAAGGTATGTATTCCATCAAGCCCGCTAGCATTGTTAACATCTAACCCCTGCAAGACGTGGAGTACATTCAGATTCCAGACCTCAGCTTTTTTATATGGAAACCCCAGTGAGGAACCGACGCCGGGATAGCACCTTGACATTTTCCCAATAAGATAGATTTTTCGGTGGCGGTGTTTGACCTTGCAACTAGAACCTAGAGCAGTTAGAATTTCGAATCCTTTTGAATACAATATATTTATACATCATCTAATAATGGGTACCTAGGTATGTATACTATTTGCCATGTGGACCCATAAATAATTCTTTTTCCCAGTGGTGACGTATTCAAAACTGTGATAAGCCAATTTGTTGAATGAAATGAAGTAACTAACTAACCAACAGACCAATTGCTCCCGACTGTCTGGAATCAGTGGGTCTATGGAATCCCCAATTACGGAATATTGTGAGACTGAAAGAAGTTGGAAGAGGAAGGTTTAGAAGTACATGGTTATTGATCTGGTTACGAAACATGGTTATAGCAATTTTAAGCAACGTTTTAATTCTGAATGGCGGTCTTTCAACGTGGTGATACTGAATGGATCTACCACATTATTACAAAATAAAACGTAGTTTCCCATTTCCGCGGCCGACCTATCGATGGCCGGGGAAAATTCCATAAACCTTTGGCACGAGAGACTCTTGGCCAACTTGAGGCAGTACTACGTGGAGCCACCTGCTACGTGTTTCGGTCCGCCGAGAGAATGGACCACGGCATACCCTCGGGCGATTAGCCGCCGTAGGACAGGACCAACCCTCATTATTTACTTAATCCTTAGATGAACTAAATACACTTATACATAATAATTATATATTCATCGTATTCAAGTTTATTTAAAGTTTTTGAAAATTCGTAGTAACTATATTTATTCATATTTCCCATTAATTGAAGATCTTATTATTTTTCTAATTAATTAATAAAATTATTTTTATTTATTTTCATTTTTTATTTATTTATTTATTTTTTTCTTTTTAATTTTTTTTTCAACTTATGTACATTGATCACAACATGCATGCGCCTAAATATAATAATTTTGCCCCACATTTGTATGATGATTGTAATTTATTGTTGTATTATATTATATTGTTGAAATAAACTCCTGCTGACAAGCTACTTGCAGTGGCTTAGCGGGTATAAGTTCCCACTGTATATAATTAATATTATACAATAAAAAAAAAGTTCTGGTTGGTAATTATTATTACATATGACAGCTGTTTCACCTTCCGAAGGCATTATCAAACTATGGTGAAGCCACTTATTGACGATCTATTTATATTATTTCTATGTAAGCACTTATAATGAAACTTATAAAATGTTTTCATTTTTATTACCAATATACTTATGAATCTCTGAGTAAATTGACGATTGTTTAAATGGGCATTACACTGTAAAGTTTTCCTACTTAAGGGTTATAATGTGATATGGATAAAATTTGACTGAAGGTCATTAAGATGGTTTTCATTGGTGTTTCCAAATTAGCTGTCACGCGTGATAGTAATTGCCTAGCAGAACATTTTTTTATAAATGAACTGTTTATTAAAATTAATAATAATAGTTATAATTAAATTGAAATTTTCTTACATGGAATAATTACACATAAGTATTACGGCAGAGCTGTGAAAGGGGTTATCTGTCTGCCAACCCCTGCCGAGAAACTACGTGATGGTAAGTTAGTTACGTAGAACGTTTCATGTGATTGACCAACTTAGCTTATAGCACAGTCTTAAAAATGTCACCACTGGTAAATAATATAAAACAGTTCAGTTATATATTTTACCATATTATATTAGTATAATATTAGTTGTAACAACAGATCGTTGAATCTATAAACAAACTAGATTATGCGAGTACTTCAGAAAATAGGGATTGTGGTTTTACTATTTACTGGTAGGATTTTTTTGTTTATTTTTAAGACGTCTTGATAATTTTTTTTTGATTTGTTGATAGATTTTCATCGACTATATTTTATTACGTTTAACCTTAAGTACTGTAAAATAACATCAATCATAAGAAATGTATAAAATTATGTTATTATGTTGAATGAGGAACTTAGTGTAAAAATATTCTGGCTTTAAAAAAATATATTCATTTAGATCAAAAAACCCTGATTCTGAATATACAAGTTCTATTGTATAATACGTAGAACTAATAAATCGTCATTTAAAAACGATTAAAACTACAAGAGATTTAAACTCCCTGTGATTGGTCGGCGGGTTCAGACAGAACTTAGACCGCTCCCTGACGGGTCGGTCGACCGCGTTCTGTCGAATACGGGCAATTTTGCACGATGTCGCGCTGCTTGGACTTGCACCCGGATAACTATTGCGATATACAAATTATTTCAAAATTCTTCGTGTATTTTTGTTCTTTGTAAAACACGTACAAATACGTACGAGTATTCTTTCATATGTAGTGTTATATCGTATCGTGAGATTACTACGAGGTAAGGGGGACTGCGGGCGGGTGTTCCAAACTATTTCGAACCAATTTTAACAACTATCGGTGGGCACAAATACATTCAAAGGTGCGCTTCTTAAAATGATTTGTCTGTATATTATTTTTCTGTACACATGCTATGCATGTACCGCAAAGAGTTGCGATTGCTCGAAGCCAGTGTAACTATGTCATCCCCAATTGTGAATTATGTTGCAAGGCTGAAGGATATGGGGAGGGGAAGAAGATGTGAAAGAGGCAAGTTAAGAAGTACCTGGTTATTCAGATAATAATAATGATTGGATGATTTGTATACCCCCGTATTTGTGAAAAGTTATCTCAGGGGCGCTGTACAAATATTACTTCATATTCTCTATCTAATCATGTACAAACAGATACAGAAAAACATACCTGGGAGGCTGCTTCAAATGAACACAGTTTTATTAAAAAATTGAAGCTCATAGAAAATATGATTTTTACAGTTGCTATTTTATCCTCCTTTTCTATTGATATTACATTTATTAGAAGATTGGTGGCTGAAGAAGAGTTGGTATTTATTTGAAATATTTATAATTTTTAAGACTGGAGAATATTTATAAAATTACCTTAAAAAAACGTTATATTGTATTTTTTTACACATTTAGTTTCATACAGTGTTGCGGGTTGTGGGCGCATTTGCGCACCGGTGTGTGATTATAAAAACTTATTCTATAAGTGACTTTAGGTAAGCACTAACAGGCTGGCCTAGCTAAGCAATTGACGTGTGCATTTCTTCGATTGTCTGAAAAGGTGAATTTTAAGTTTAGCTCTGAATTCATGCGGCAGTTCATTTCAGGCTTTAGGTACTCCGAAAGCACAGTCACCGAGATCTGGTTACTTAACATGGGAGAAGTCATTTTAATAATGTTTCGATTCCGAATGGTGATCTTACACCAGAATCTCCAGGGAGCAGTGGCGTGCAGTACATAAAGGCTGGAAAGCTGTGCCTACCCAAAGAAAAATGAACCTTAAAAAAAATTAAAGAGTAATGAGAAAATACGACATATTTCTGATTTACATGTGTTTTTTCCATGAATTTGGTAAAATAAATATATGTTCATTTATTCAGTTGACTACAACGACCAGCGGAAGATGATAACAAAATTGCCATTTTTAAACATTCAATTCACATTTTATACTCACCTTCAAAAACTAGATACAGCCTACCTTTGGTCATAGGGGATACGCTCCCCTGCCAGGGAATATCTGCAACCTGGAACGTACCGCAAATATACTAATAAATGTTTAATAGTAATTAAATTTGAAATAATACGAACAAATTGTATGTAATATATTTACGCATGGCTGACAAGGAACTTAACCGCTCGGCTACGGAGCATTTAATATGATTTGCGGATTCAATAAAATCAAAGGGTGGTAGATAATCTCAGTATCGCTCTGGTGAAAAACCACAGTTTAAAATCTAAACATTGCTCAAAATGGCTTTAACCGTATTTGGTGACCAGGTAATTTCCCACCTTCCTCTCCGTCATCTCCCTCCCCTTCCAACTCACTTCAGCTTGAAATCATTTCCCGAATGAAGATGCCATAGTCCCACTGGATCAGGATAGTTGAGAGCAGTTGAAACTAACAAGTGACAAGTTAATTAAGGTTCTAACAAGTATAATATACATATAAACTTGTATTTTGTGCGTGAAAGTGCAGGTCATGTTGTATGCTTGTAGATTACACACCGAAATCAAAATTAAATGAGGATAAACCTCGCTGTTAACTACCAGAGGCGAAGGTTTAATTTTCGTTTTTAATTCTCGCAGCACGGGTGTACTTTGGCCCAAAATAATATCGTGTTTCGCAAAACGGCATATTGGTATAATTTGCAAAAGAATATGGTCATTAGCGAAGTTAGGCCCTCGTTAAATCCCACTGTCCACGTCCACTCTTGATGTTGATGATTTTTATCCTGTTTGATGAGCATTTTAAAAGCCTTAAGAGGAACGGCTGTGCGGCCCCTTTCATACAAAACTTAATTTTGGATTTGAGGCCAAAATACTCACCTAAACCTAATGATCTTCCTTTTCATCAAAAAGTATAGTAAATATCTAGTACGGATTAGAAGTAACTTATTTATTATTGTTTTACATTATGAAATATAGGCCATTAAAGGAATTGATTTTTCGCGAATTTAGAGGCACCTTTAAAAAATATTTGGGGGCTAACAGTGATGCAAAAAAAATCATCTCTTTCGTCCTAAGCGTTATCTATATTAGCGCGCTCCCCCTCTCTTCCGCGTTAATATATACTAGGTTTTGCCTATTGCAGTGCTGCAATTGGTTTGTGTATTTAGAATATGTGTTGTAATGTGGATGAAGCAAGAAGTGTGTGTGTTGGAAATAATTTTTAAAACGAATATTTGGAAAAATATTTATACTCAACCTCCTACCCCCACTCCAACTCCTACTCCAACTCCTACTCCAACTCCTACTCCAACTCCTACTCCAACTCCTACTCCAACTCCTACTCCAACTCCTACTCCAACACCAACTCCAACTCCTACTCCAAATTCTACTCCAACTCCTACTCCAACTCCTACTCCAACTCCTACTCCAACTCCTACTCCAACTCCTACTCCAACTCCTACTCCAACTCCTACTCCAACTCCTACTCCAACTCCCACCCTACATCTACCCAACTCCTACCCTACATCTACCCAACTCCTACCCTACATCTACCCAACCCCTACCCTATGACTACCACTATTAAATATTTAAAGAAAATGAAAAGAAAAAAACTTTCAATGTTAGCTTTATCTCGACAAATGGGGCCTAGGAATTTGTTGCCAATTTTTTAATTGCCCAAATCTCGTTGCGTAGGTGGAGACGCTCAATTTGATACCCATATCGGCGACCCGTACGCCTACCCTTACTCCTACTTCTACCTCTACCCCTATCCCTACCCTACATCCCCTTTAAATCTACCCTATCCCTACTGTACCGCTATTCTTATTGAGTATTTATAGGAAAGAAACAGAAAAAAGCTTTCAGTATTAGCCTTTTCTCGCAAAAGAGAGCCAAGATTTAACTGTTCATATTTTCACCGAGATGCCCGCATCCGCTACGTCAATACGCGTATTTTGATACCAATATCAGATATATTACAAAAGAAAAAGAATATCAAAATGAATTATTTATAAAATCTCCTACTCTTTGATTTTCTGTGCTCCTGGGAAAAATCCATTAATTCATAATTTTATACGCAAGTTATTACCCATTTAGAAGCAACAAAAAAATAAATAAATTATGTCAATCTCGAAACAGGTCTCCACGCTCTTCGGATACTGTCTATTTGGTCCGTTTAAAAAAAATGGCGCTATTTAAAATAAATATTTATCAAAAAAACAGCGATTTTAGTGCCTCTAATGTATTTCGTATGTAAAAGAATCAAGTCATGATATCGTATCGGTAGTACTTAATTATTTAGCCAAAAGTGCTCAGTACCTACCTAGTAACTATTTTCGAATAAATTCGATGGGGTAAATGTTTTCTTCTCTGTGGCAACATCGTAAGTGCCGCCATCTTGTCCGCCATTTTCTTTTTAAATATGTACACTATCGAACAAATTAACGTATTCATTTCAAATAAATTAATAAAATTTAACAAAAACATAAAAATAGAACGTGACTTTTTTGATTTTATTTTTTGGTAATGACATTGTTGGAGGGTGTACTTTTTGAATTCGCAAACGCCGACAGCCTATTCGTAATTAATAAGTGAAAAACTGAAAAAAAATCGACAAATCTTTATTTGAAAAATATATTTTTTCTACGCCAACGTTCGCCGAGACGGACCTTTTCGATTTTCGGAAAAAAAACTTATTCGAAAAAAAACATTTAATTATATTACAAAAATTAATTAATATTTTGTGTCTACGTTTTTTGGTCGGTGTCTGTTTTTCGTGATCACTTAATATGGAACGTTTTCAAAGGAAACTGTCGGTATATTACGGGGAGAATTTCTTTGCGATGAAATTTGAATTAGCGCCAAATTTGATTAATTTTTTTAATTTTTCCTTACGGATTTCACTGTAGTTCTAGTTCCGACCGCTAGGATCGCTAGTAAAATTTTTTTTTTCTTCTTTTTAATCAATAATATCGCGTTTCATGACGATTTTGGAAATGTCAAAAGTTTGATGGATTATCCTGGGGTTTTTTTAAAGAAATGCGGCCGAACTGACCGATTATTAACCTTCCGAAATCTGTTTTAGTAAATTTTGTCCAATTATTTATCCTTCCCCGCGAGTATTTTTTATGGATTACGCTTTCCCGTGAAGAGACACGTTTTTCAAATTTTTCCAGATATTTAATTTTTTTCCCCATATTTTTACGTGACGCGCGGCTGACTCGATAGAAAAATCTTTTCAGACTTGGCCAGCCAATGCGACCCTTGCGGTGTTCTAAACTCTACGGGAGTACAGTCGACTTTCGCGAGACTGCAGGTGCTTTATTTTCCCATACAAAAAATGACAGGTCAAAATTTGAGCGAAAACGAACCTTAAGGTGTTTCGCGTGGATAGGGCGTTTGGGTCGATTTTTGACTGGCTGGCGAAGTCTGAAAAAAGTGACGATTAGAGCATTAATATATATACTAGGTTTTGCCTATTGCAGTGCTGCAATTGGTTTGTGTATTTAGAATATGTGTTGTAATGTGGATAAAGCAAGAAGTGTGTGTGTTGGAAATAATTTTTAAAACGAATATTTGGAAAAATATTTATACTCAACCTCCTACCCCTACTCCAACTCCTACTCCAACTCCTACTCCAACTCCTACTCCAACCTCTACTCCAACTCCTACTCCAACTCCTACTCCAACTCCTACTCCAACTCCTACTCCAACTCCTACTCCAACTCCTACTCCAACTCCTACTCCAACTCCTACTCCAACTCCTACTCCAACTCCTACTCCAACTCCTACTCCAACACCTACTCCAACACCTACTCCAACTCCTACTCCAACTCCTACTCCAACTCCTACTCCAACTCCTACTCCAACTCCTACTCCAACTCCTACTCCAACTCCAATTCCAACTCCTACTCCAACTCCTACTCCAACTCCTACTCCAACTCCTACTCCAACTCCTACTCCAACTCCTACTCCAATTCCTACTCCAACTCCTACTCCAACTCCTACTCCAACTCCTACTCCAACTCCTACTCCAACTCCTACTCCATACTCCAACTCCTACTCCAACTCCTACTCCAACTCCTACTCCAACTCCTACTACAACTCCTACTCCAACTCCTACTCCAACTCCTACTCCAACTCCTACTCCAACTCCTACTCCAACTCCTACTCCAACTCCTACTCCAACTCCTACTCCAACTCCTACTCCAACTCCTACTCCAACTCCAACTCCTACTCCAACTTCTACTCCAACTCCTACTCCAACTCCTACCCAACTCCTACCCTACATCTACCCAACTCCTACCCTACATCTACCCAACCCCTACCCTACGACTACCACTATTAAATATTTAAAGAAAATGAAAAGAAAAAAACTTTCAATGTTAGCTTTATCTCGACAAATGGGGCCTAGGAATTTGTTGCCAATTTTTAATTGCCCAAATCTCGTTGCGTAGGTGGAGACGCTCAGTTTGATACCCATATCGGCGACCCGTACCCCTACCCTTACTCCTACTTCTACCTCTACCCCTATCCCTACCCTACATCCCCCTTAAATCTACCCTATCCCTACTGTACCGCTATTCTTATTGAGTATTTATAGGAAAGAAACAGAAAAAAGCTTTCAGTATTAGCCTTTTCTCGCAAAAGAGAGCCAAGATTTAACTGTTCATATTTTCACCGAGATGCCCGGATCCGCTACGTCAATACGCGTATTTTGATACCAATATCAGATATATTACGAAAGAAAAAGAATATCAAAATGAATTATTTATAAAAATATCTCACTCTTAGATTTTCTGTGCTCCTGGCAAAAATCCATGAATCTGTAATTTTATATGCAAGTTATTGTCCATTTAGAAGCAACAAAAAAATAAATATATTATGTCAATCTCGAAACAGCTCTTCGGATTCTGTCTATTTGGTCCGTTTAAAAAAAATGGCGCTATTTAAAATAAATATTTATCAAAAAACCAGCGATTTTAGTTCCTCTAATGTATTTCATATGTAAAAGAATCAAGTCATGATATCGTATCGGTAGTACTTAATTATTTAGCCAAAACTGCTCAGTACCTACCCAGTAACTATTTTCGAATAAATTCGATGGGGTAAATGTTTTCTTCTCAGTGGCAACATCGTAAGTGCCGCCATCTTGTCCGCCATTTTCTTTTTAAATATGTACACTATCGAACAAATTAACGTATTCATTTCAAATAAATTAATAAAATTTAACAACAACATAAAAATAAAACGTGACTTTTTTGATTTTTTTTTTGGTAATGACATTGTTGGAGGGTGTACTTTGTGAATTCGCAAACGCCGACAGTCTATTCGTAATTAATAAATGAAAAACTGAAAAAAAAATCGACAAATCTTTATTTGAAAAATATATTTTTTCTACCCCAACGTTCGCCGAGACGGACCTTTTCGATTTTCGGAAAAAAAACTTATTCGAAAAAAAACATTTAATTATATTACAAAAATTAATTAATATTTTGTGTCTACGTTTTTTGGTCGGTGTCTGTTTTTCGTGATCACTTAATATGGAACGTTTTCAAAGGAAACTGTCGGTATATTACGGGGAGAATTTCTTTGCGATGAAATTTGAATTAGCGCCAAATTCGATTAGTTTTTTTAATTTTTCCTTACGGATTTCACTGTAGTTCTAGTGCCGACCGCTAGGGTCGCTAGTAAAAAAATTTTTTTTCCTTTTAATCAATAATATGTCGTTTCATGACGATTTTGGAAATGTCAAAAGTTTGATGGATTATCCTGGGGTTTTTTTCAAGAAATGCGGCCGTACTGACCGATTATTAACCTTCCGAAATCTGTTTTAGTAAATATTGTCCAATTATTTATCCTTCCCCGGGAGTATTTTTTATGGATTACGCTTTCCCGTGAAGAGACATGTTTTTCAAATTTTTCCAGATATTTAATATTTTTCCCCATATTTTTACGTGACGCGCGGCTGACTCGATGGAGTAATCTTTTCAGACTTGGCCAGCCAATGCGACCCTTGCGGTGTTCTAAACTCTACGGGAGTACAGTCGACTTTCGCGAGACTACGGGTGCCATATTTTCCCATACAAAAAATGACACCTCAAAATTTGAGCGAAAACGAACCTTAAGGTGTTTCGCGTGGATAAGGCGCTTGGGTCGATTTTTGACTGGCTGGCGAAGTCTGAAAAAAGTGATTTATTTAGAGCACAATAGTGCCAATAATATATATATATATATATATATATATATATATATATATGTTTCTGAAAAAATAATGTTTTATTAAAAAATAACATTTAATTAAAATTTTAATTGAAATTTTATTTTAAAAAATCATGTATGTCAGTTTGTTTGCATTTTTGTTTTTTTGTTATGTAATTCTCTTTCAAGACTATATAAACATTTAAAAGTGTCATCTTGAATATCACCAATGCTTGTAAAGTAGGTTTTTAAACCCTCGATGAACCTCATTGCTTCTTCTTTTGTTGGAAAATCAACCTCTTCTTCATCGGACAGTTCTTCAGCAGAAAAGTCTGCTGGTGTTAAATGACTGTCAACAATGTCATCAACTTCCACCAAATCTGATGTCATAACATTGGAGTCAAGGTTTACATAATCCTCCAGGGTTGGTCTGAAATCCTTTCCCAGCCTTCTATAACATCACACTGGATATTTTCTTGGGTACTGGGTACGTCTTCATCCTGGTCCTTTCCGGAAACAATTCTTGATGGTAGAGTCGGTTATTTCGCCCCATGCCTTAACGGTATAATGCATTGCATCTAAAATGGACATCTTAAATTTGTTGGGCCCCTCAACTCGTTCTATCTGACACAATAACTTCTGTATCAAGTTTCTTCTATAGTAGTGCTTGAATGCCCGAATTATCCCTAAATCCAGGGGTTGCAGTTCACTTGTACAGTTAGGAGGAAAAAATGCAAACTGAATGTTCCTCAAAGTCAAGTTTGTGGGGTGAGCTGGGCACCTATCGAGGAATAGCAATATTTTTCAATGTTTTACTCCCATCAAAGCGTCTAATGCAGTAAGCTGCTTTTCAAATAAGATTGATGTCATCCAGGCTTTTTTATTGGCTGCATATTTTGTCGGCAATGTCCTGACATTTTTGAAGCAGCGGGGTTTTTTAGACTTCCCAATCACTAACGGGGGAAGCTTCTTACTGCCATCTGAATTTGTAATCAAGAGAACAGTGAGACGAATCTTGCTTAATTTTCCTCCATGGCAGGCCCCTTGAAGCTGAAAGTCTTACAAGGTAGAACGTTGAATAACAGCCCAGTCTCGTCGGCATTGAAAATATCTCTGGGAGCGAAGTCTGCAATTAATGTAGGCACATCTGTCTGCTTCCAATTTTCAGCAATGTCCAAATCAACACTTTGCGATTCTCCACAAATTGATCTTTAGACCACATTGTGCCTCTTCTTAAAACGATCTATCCATCCATTTGATGCAGTAAATCCTTCAATATATAGTCGATTCGCGATGCGCAGCGCCTTTAGACGAATGATTGTACCGCCGACGGGAATATTACTGCCCCGCGCACTCACGAACCATTCTTTTAAAATCTCCTCCATTTTTTCGTACTTTGACGCTTTGATGTACATACGTGTTTTCGCCCCAATAACCGTGCGTCGTTCTAAAGATACGAAGTTCTCCTACCAATCACCGAACGCCGTTCTAAAGACACGGAGTTCTCCCTCCAATCACCTTACGTCGTTCGAATGTCACGACTCAATCATTGTCAAGCGCGCGTAACTCGCATATTTTGAATATTTCGGACGTAAATCGCGGGAAAGAAAAACGTAAATGCGGGTATTAAATGTTGGCGGGAAAACGTGAATTCCGGGCACGTAAATACGGGGTTATATTGTATATCTACAAATACTTCATGGCTTGGCATTTGTAGATATATAATATTTTGGAACTACCAAATGTTATTACTATGGCGACACTAAGCTACTTACTCATCTTGTCTTTGAAATGTGTACTTCACATTCAAATAAGTTTACACATATTCGTGTTTGACAGTCCGTTCTAAAGAAACAGGGCAAAACATCATAATAATTTTTTTAACACTGTTTTTATTTTAATAATTTTGAACTGTGAATTTGTTTTTGTGATTTTTTTTTATTTAACATCTAATACATTCGATGCATAAAATTTAAAAAAAAGAAAAAAATCACCCTTCCATGCAATTGTCTTCCTTGCAAAGCGTTAAATAAAAAAGAAAAAATTTAAACGTATTTCTTAGAATATGACGTAGAATCATCTCCTTTCGGAAAGTACCACTAATTTCTGAAACGAAAACATATGCACTCGGACCATTGTGCTTTTTTAAACATACTTTGATTTTCCTATGGGCCATCTTTGTATTCCTATTTAAATTCCCTTAATTTTTGTCCACTTTAAATGTCAGACTATACTTTGTTTAGTGAAACATTTAAAACAGTACCTACTGAGATACTACATTATTTAATATTCATGATTTTAAATTTATTATAGTAATTTCCTTTCAATAATTTCATCTGTTCCCTAGTATTCTATCTGCTGCACCGTACTGATTACAACTGACCTCAGTGGAACCACCCCGAAAAACAATGACAGTATCTTATCTGTGCAGTTGGGGGCACCGATAATGTAGACATTGGGGTTATTAGTGCAAAACAAATACCTCATTCGTTCTTTACTTTCCCCTTTGGCCGCTTGCAGTGATAATTTTATAAATTTTCTGTCTGATTTATTGAAAGTTTTTTTTCTTCAGTTCTGATCAATCATGGGGCAATTCTGGACAGAGAGGCGACTATCAATTGTCTATGTCCTGATCATAGTCTTGGGGCTAATAACGACGATATGTGCCGCAGTCGCCTGGCACCACTGGAAATATGTGCTCGACGTCTGTCCTGATGAAAACTGCGGCTGCATTCTCTATGGCGTGTCGGCGTACACCTACTTCACCGGCGGCCATATTTCCTCGTGCAGTTTTGTTATGTATGGTCCCATTCCCATTATTGGTTTTGCCTTTGTGATGGCTTGCTTCCATGTGATGAGGGTCTTCATCAACAATATTGGGAAATATGAGGGAGAACATTCAACCATTGAACAAAGGTAATATATTTTTTTTTATTTTCTTATAAGGTGTTTCCCTTAGATCTAAGGGGAACTTTCATACTTTCCTTTTCTCCAAATCCTTTTTCTCTTCCCCACTTCCTCAGCCTCATAACATTTCCCGGTGCCATAGTCCCACTGGTTTCGGACATTAGGGAATCTCATTCAGTAGTTATTAAAAAAAGCATTGCTTTCTGGTTTAATTAGTCCAAAAGTAATAGTTTCCATTGAGGTATACAAATGGAGTAAACATTAACATTCGAAATATGGGGCCAATTGGCTACATAGAGATAACACAAGCTCCAGTTGATTACAAACGCTCGCCGGGTATGGATCTTCAATGATGACTGCAAAATGCATACATGACTGGACATGTCGTTCTGGAAAATATAGAAAAAGCAATAGTGTAACCTTTCATCAGTTTTACCATAATCAATATTCCTGTAAATTGGCTTTTTAATGTTAAAAAACTCGAGGAGTAAATGAAGTAGGCACACTTGTATCTCAAATGCTCCGGGCCGCGGCGGCAAGAAGCCAGCTATCCGCAGCGTGGCGACTCTGTTCGTTCAGTTCGTTCGCGGTCGGAAGGATTCGGGTGACATCGACAGCCGCCTCACCCTCCTTCCTACTTCCCGGGCGGGAACAAAACTTTAAACTGATTTCCAAGGAATATAGACTCTATTTATATACAACTACAATGTTAGATTCTGTCTAAGGGGTGAAATAGAAATAGCATCTGCCTAAATAGTAAAATAGCACTTAATTCTGTCTAAAGGTAAAATAGGATTTACTGTATTTTAAGGAGTGCAATAGTACCACTGTATTCCAAGATTTAAGGCTGAATTAAGAGTAAGGAGTGCAACTGGCTTCTGGCTAAGGAATTGAAATAGCACTGGAATCTATGTTGAGTGCGATAAAAACGAAAAATGGACATACCATTGACATCGGTGAAACAAATTTGAAATGATAATCGCTCTATAGATAAAGTAGCTTTCATTTCGTAGTATTGGCAATAAATGTTTGTAAAGTTTTTCCTTGATTTTTACATGCAAAGTTTTTTAATCGGCCAGCGGCTATTGAATTTCATCAAAAATGTCCATTCACCTTCCCGACTGCTTTGAAGACTATTATACTTTTTAGTTCACAGTATCTATCTATATATATATGTGTAAAAAAAACGTATGTCTATAAGAATTAACTACGTTCAATTTTTTTTGTCACTTTATAAAGAAAACCGTGATCAAAAAAACACTTTAAAAATCTGTTTTTATATCTGTACTTACAAATATTATTATTTTTTTTTAAATTTAAAATATATATTTTTAAGTGGCTTGATCCACTACACAAGCAAATTTTAGGAAATCAATACATTTAAACATATATTGCTAACATCCAGAATTTAGCAGACTTCAAACGGGTCTTAAAAACCAAATTGTTCAAAATATCCTATCCAATATTTTTATTTTTTATATGAATACCGCACAAGAGTCACAACTGCTCCCAACCGTCTGGAGCAAGTGAGACTATGGCATCCCCAATTGGAGAATGTTGTGAGGCTGAAGATATTGGGGAGGGGAAGTAGAAAGGGAAGGGTAAGTAGAAAGGGAAGGGTAAGGTGGGGAAATACCTGGCTATTCAGATTTGGTCACCAAACACGGCTAAAAGCCATTTCAAGCAATGTTTCAGTTCTGAATGGTGGTCTTTCACCAGGGCGATACTCAGAGTATCTTCCACTCTGGAATGTGCGCAAGAGCATCTGACCGGATATTAGAAGGGTACAGGTTCGAGTCCTGTCGGCGACATTTATCTTTTCTCGGAAGGTTTTTTCAATTTGGATGAGTGTTTCAGGCTAATAATTATTGTTTATAAAAATAATTGTTACCCTTTGCGCCATGCACAAAAATCTTGTCTTAAAAACTTAAGTTTATCAATTAATAAATATATTATGTATTATTTTTAAATTAATTAATTGTGAAACAGCACAAATTAATTAAAATTAAATTTACTTGCGTACGCCGGGATTTGAACCCGCAACCTTCGGATTCGTAGTCGAGAGCCTTACCCCTCGACCATGGAGGCCGTCAGATATAAAGCATAACTTCATGTACGTAGAAATAGAAGTTCAGGCCAATTTTTCTTTTGGTCCTTCATAGTTTATTTAGTGGTGGTTTTCTACTTGCTATTCAATGCCCTTAGTATTCAGTGAAAAGCCACGTATATAATGGCATACGATATTCTCTTGATCTGTGGTTATTTGTACCTACTTTATATTTGGTTATTTACACCCCTAACTTCAAAATTATAATAATAATTAATTATAATATCTAAAATTTTCATCTAAGTGAGTCTGCTCATTGTGGTTTTAATTTTCATGCATGTAATATATATGTTATTTTCTAATTCTATTAGGTTAGGTTATTTTGTGTAGATTTTCTTGCTCTCTTGATATTTGAACTTTACATTTGATTATTTATACACTTAGTTTATTCTAAATTGTTATTTAGTATTCTAAATTGTGCATGTAAGTGAGTCTGCTGCTCATGAATATTTTATGTCATAGTTTTAATTTGCATTTATATATATTTGAGTATATATATATATGCAAATTTAAATATATATACTATAATAACTGTTATTTTACAATTATATTAGGTTAGGTTAGTTAGTGTAAAGCGCACTTGAGGTGAACCTCCAGAAAACTGCGCTATGTAAATTAACTCTTATTATTATTAAACAGATTGTACCAGACGTAATGGCACACAAGCGAACTGTAGTGGGCAGCTGATTCCGTTCTGCGGAGAGGGCTGGGAGGGGAAAAAGAACAACCTGTGTCAATCCCTTGCAAAGGGGGAAAAGACACTGACGACAAGACCTCATTAACGACTTTTGTACTTTACTAATGTAATTCTGCACAAAAACCCAATTTATGCAGAATTCTGAGTAGAACTCGGGGCCGTGTCCATGTGACGTTGCTTGGTCTAGGTCTAGTGAGAGGCAGTAGTCCGATGGGGGTCCAGGGTAAGCGGTGGTCAGAAGGAAAGAAGGCGAGTAGATCAGAAGTCGTAGTGGGCGGAGCAGTCGAGTGAGCGGAGCATCTTGTCAAGCGGGCGGTTGCTGGTTAACTGACAAGACCTGGCTTTCGCAGGTTACTTAAGGTGGCTTGTGAGACTCGCAGAGCTTCCGCGTTCTACGTGTGTACGACAAGCACCTCTCCCTCGCACCGCTTTGACACTTTATTCAAGTCATTCATTATCTGAGCGGTCGATGAGAACATGTTTCTCACAGACCGCACAGCATACATTAACAAAGGGATCAGGAGTCGGGATCATTTGCGGACAGCGAAACAATATTTATTATACGACTCGACTCCCTTACAAATTAGACATACTCTATAAAGTATTACTTTACAATTAATCAATTCCTATAAATTAGACATAATATATAAGAAGTGGAATATAACAAATGTGTCATTCAAATGGCCGCCTCAAAACATTGCAGGAGAGGCGAACACGCCCGACACACATATGGTTTCAAAGTTGTTTGAGATTTAGTACACCGATGCAAATTTACAACTTTTGGTACAAAATTAATTATGTGGTGAGGGCCAATGGGTGCAGTAAAATAAACCTCTCTTTATCTTTTTAATTCATATAATTCCAGTATTTTTAAATACCTACCCACTTTCTGTTTTTAACCCATTTTCATAATTTGTTTTCTCTTTTAATATTATTCTAGAGCAGCGGTTCCAAACTTTTTTCTATAGTTGTACACCCCTTGGCAGCCTATTTCACCAGATTATGCCCCTCATATTACACAGAAATGATTGCACTATTACCCCCCCCCCCCCACCCCAGCTACCAAGCACGCATCCCAAGTTGAGAATGTGATATAGGTAACTCAGTCTTCATCTGCAAATTGTTTATTTATTATTCCAGGGAAGGTGAAGTGGTAGTCATGACGACCAGAGCCGAAGTCCGTGACACGGATCCCGTCTCCTACTGCTGGATCCCTGCCTCCGTGCTGGGGGTGCTGTTCGCCATCTACTCCCTGTCTATAGCCGCTCTGCTGACAGACGGATACTATAAGACATGCAATCAGTATAGGGCAGAGTTGATAAAGGTAAGTCATGTTATTTAAAAATGTAGGTATATGGTTTTTCAAAAGTGAGCAATATTAAATTTTTTACTTTTAGCAAACATTGTGTATTATAATTTATTATTGCAATTTCATGAAGTTTTGAATAAATATAATGTACGGTAAATTATTTTACAGTCCCTTCGCGCCACGGGCAGCCAAGTGCGAGCGATCCACTCGCGTCTCAACTGCCAGGCCATCTACGACTTCATGGACTATCTGCAGCCTGACGTGCTGGACAAGCGGCGCGGCGACTTCATCAACACCGGCCTCGCCCTGCAGCTTGCCATCGTGGCCTCCTGGTTCATGTGCTTCGCCTGGATCTACGTCGTCGTGCTCAACTCCCAAAGGGCGCACAAGGATAAGGCCACTAACACGTGCTGCGGGAAGTAGAATCGGATACCAACTAAACTAATAAATATATCGCGTCAGGAGTCCTCGCCCTGAAGTGTCCACCATTCTGAATTGAATCCCTTGTACCTAAACTGGCGACAGAGCAATCGCAAACAAGAGTAAATCTTGACTTACCCCTCTGATATTCTCAGAAGGTAGTTTACTGATAGGATAAAGATAACACTGATTATACATTAAATATTATATTTTGGTATAAATGGCAAAAGTAATATCAAAGCAAGATTGAACCAACAGAAGAGAGGTGAAGAGGAATCATCTGGACCCCAAAGATCGAGAGCACAATGCATTTGGATATAATAGCTGGCAGAGGCGTGCATTCCATATAGGCACATAGGTACTGCCTATCCTACCTTAATCAAATAAAATAAAAAATTGTAAAAACATTGCAAGTAATCAATCCAAACTTTCAAAAATACGTGCTAAGTTCCAGCTACAAATCACAGTGCCGCGCCAACAGCACACCTCACTGATTGTCCTACTACAGGTATAACATCAGTAGGTCAAAAGCAGGAACTAAGTATGCAAAATGCATCATTCAAATGTTGATGGTATTCTACACAAAACGTACATGCGCATTATTGCGCATTCAAGAGAAGACTCGTTTGTGTTAGTATCGCAAAAGGCTATGCCTATCAGTACAAATTACATATGTAGTGCCATCTATTGGCACCTCTATTGATTAGTACAACTTTACTAACAAAATCATTATTATATTATGTTAGCTTTTTTTTTCGTGCAATTTGACAGTTGAAAAAAATATGGAAACTTTACATATCCAGTAATTGCCTTGTAATATGTATTTGGATATTTGATGTGGTAGGTAATTCCAACAAACACCGGCTGAAGTCAGCAGCCTTGCCATTCTTAGCAAAAACTTACCATATGTGGTAAGTTTTAAAATAAATAATCACTGTTTTTTACCTACTTACCCTGGTTAAGAACTCCGTCCACGCTGTTGTGATCCGGGGACTGTCTCGGTGATTGCAGGTGTCGCTAATAGGTTGTTGTGTAAATTTCTCTGTGGCCAGTTTAGTTGTACCTTTTCTTTCGCCATCCATTTGTTTTGTGGTGCTCAAATCCCATAGACGCGCAAGGATAAGGCCACTTCTATGTGCTGTAGGAAGTAGAACGTAGTCTAACTATGGTAGAGTTACTGTATTTAGCATTGTCATCAAGTGCTACTTAAAATTACCTTCTCTTTCCCTTCAGCCTCGTGCTACCCCTTCTTCATCAGCCACAATCCACCAGGGGCTCAATTCCGGTTCTTTTTAGGGATAAGATATTGTCTTTATCCTTACGGCTAAAAAAATTTGCTTAACTGCGGTTCTGATTCCACATCAATGATGATACCTTTGTAAAGGAGTTTGTGGTTTAATTATCACAGTGTTATTAAAAATTGCACGTGCATCACACATACGCAACATGTGTTGAATATTAGAATTTACATCACTTTTATCTGACATTTCGGGCTTATGGCATAGGTACTTTACAAACATCGCAATTTCGTTAATTCAGTTCATTTAATAGCATTATTATGTGACAAATAAGTCACTAACAATGTATAAACTCAATACTTATGATAATATTTAGTTTTCCTTTTGTTAAAACTATACAAATATCAATATTTTTAATGAATGTCAGCTGTCATTCGAGAGAACCGGAACCGCAGTTAAGGAAAAAGTCTTTAACCCGAATTATAAGGACAATGTGTTATCCATAAAAATAACCGGAATTGGGCCCCAGGATCAAGAATAAGGACACTTCTATGTGTTTTGGTAATGTGAATTGGTGAATATTGACTGAACTGATAAAAAAAAAAAAACAGTAAAATCATTTTAAAGAGATTATTGTTTGTACTGTATTTTGAAACTTCTGCGGGGTAAGAGGGGACTGTGGGCGGATGTTGCAAACTATTTCGAACCACTATCAGTGTGCACCACAACACAAGCAAGAATCTGTTTAAAATGATTTACCTGTACTTTTCTTTAAATTTAAAATACATAATAAGGTACCTACCTGTAAGTGTTTGATAATGATATGTAATAACCAAAGTACAAATTTTCTATAAGAAATTATGTATTAAAAATATATTTTATGGGAGTACAGCTTGACATGTTTAACTTTGCAGTTGGGGGCATTACTAAGATAGATTAGGTGAATACAAAAGAAATTATGGATTTTTAAAAAATGTTTGTTCATTTGTTAGTACTTACTTCCTTTGGCCCGCAAATTTAAGTTTGTCAAGATATAGTCCGTTAGACATGTTGATGTCTAATAATATTTTAGTTCAAATATAATTTGTCTAATATTAATTTTAGAAGTTTTAAACAATGATAATTTTTAATAATTGTTTTTAATATGTGTAGAAGTTTTAAACAATGATAATTTTGAATAATTGTTTTTATATTTGTGACTAATTAAATCATATAAGAACTTTATAATTATTATAGGGAATTATTATAAGAATAAATATTATATTTTGTGTTAGGTGATGTTCAAAACAAATTAGAATAAGATTTTTTTATTGTTTGTGAGATCAAAATTAAAACTTTAAATGTTTAATTTATACCTGAATATTAGTGATGGATAATTTGCAATCAAAATCATTATTATTGTAAAGAAAGCGCAGCTGTGTTTCACACTTTCATTATTAGGAAATTTGAAAGGAAACTGACACAACAATTTCTTAGTATTTTTAGTATAGAGTATTTTTTTACCTCCATGTGCAAGTTGCTAAACCTTTTAATTAACTATAATTTCAATAGCTTCAGTTTCATCAAAAGAGCAGAGGCGTGCCGTCCATATAGGCACTACCTACTTTACCTTACTCGCATCAAAATATAAATCTCTATCTTCTCTATGTATCTTCTCATTCTTCTCTACATATAAAAATGAACGTTTGTCTCTCTGTCCTCGATTTTCTCTAAAATTACTCGACCGGTTTCAATGAAAATAGCACAGTTTGTGCCGGGAAGGTTTAGAGAGTAGTTTAAATGAAATCCAATATGTAAAACTGTTGCTATTATGTTTTAAAATTAGTATGAAAAACATTGAACCCGCCATGTTGTATTGAGGTTAGCCCGTAGATATACCACTCCGGTTAGCCATAGATTACATATTCAAAAGAAGGTTTGTTTAGGTAGAATATTTTCAAAATGGAAAACACAAGTAGGTACCTACTTAAGAACTTTATTATTTAGATATATTTCAAATGAATGTTTCTTTGTTCAGAGATAGTAATAGTCATCACAAGGCATTACTTTCGCTATCAAATCAATTATGGCACCCAAACGACAAGCAAGAATTCACAACTTCATAACATTATTTAAAAAATAAAAATAATCCCGAGCACGGCCGGGTACACATCAGCTAGTAATTAATATATAAAATTATTTTACGAAATCAATCTTGACTTTATACATGCGCAGTATTAACCATTAAACACAGCACCGCAAACACCATACTGACTGTACCACCATAACTTGTCAAAGTCAGGAACGAAATATGCAAGATGACATACACATCATATTCAAATGTTAAATGTATTCTATACATTCAAACATAGATTTGTGTGCAATGCGCAAGGAATGATTCATTTGTATTAGTGTCTGAAAAGCAGTGCCTTTCGGCAATGTCAGCAAATATATCAATCAGTGCCATCTGTTGGTACATTTATTAATTAGAGCAACTTTACTAACAACATAGAGATAACATCATATTGGCTTTCTTTCAAAATGTTGTCTATGTTTATTTAGCCGAAAAAAGATGGAAACTTTTTATATCCAGTAATTGGCTTGTAACATCCATAAATAAACTGGTTATTTGGATATTCTATGTAATACCAACCGACATCGGCTACAGCCAGCAGCTTAGCCATTCTTAGCGAAAACTGCCTGGGCTTTTTTGTTGTTTATATCAATAAATTCAGTGGTTTTTCTACTGCATATCCTATTATGATTATTTTCTACTCCATACCCCATGCGCACACCACTGCAAAAGAGGTAACAACATTTTGAACCATCTTTTTTTTTTTTTTTTTACAGGAGACCAAGGAGGAAATAATTTCCCTCAAGGCCTATATCATCTTTGGGGATGCTGTGTGGAGGATCTTTTAGAGGATAGGAAGGAGTGAACTTGGGTCTTGAAGAGACCCATGTTATAGGATGGAGGAAACACAGAGGCCGACAGATCATTCCACAGCCGAGCTGTTGAACACAAGAACGAGTCGTAGAAGCGACCCGTTCTCATGTGACAAATGTCAACCGTGTGCAAATGTTGGGCGCGCGTTTGGCGTGTTTCCCGACTATGCACCGGTGCCGAAGGGATCAATGACGCTAGTTCCTCAGAGCATCTTCCATTAAAATACCGGTAGAACAAGGACAGCATTCCCACCGACGTCTGTGCTCCAAAGATTGCAACCCATTTGTTAAGATAGGCGAATCTATCAAACGGACCGCCCGTTTCTGCACAGAGTCAAGGTTTTTTTTCAGATATTTTGGGACTCCCGACCAGAGGTGGCTGCCAAATTCTACAATGGGGCGAACTTGCGATTTGTACAGGGTCAGCAGTTGTGTACTATTAATAATTAAGTCTATATCTAGTCTCACTTGCGACAAAATTATAAATTGTAAAGTAAAATTACATTGGTTTTTTTCTTGCCATAATGATAAGGACTCCTACCATCAATCAAATTGTCTAAAAAAATTATCTGAAAATTTTGCCTAAGTGAAAGCGAAAGGATTTCTCCTAGTGTAGAAATACGTGAAATAGTAGAAATGGTAATTTCTCCCCATACGCAAAAGAGCATGCAATTCAATTCGTACCACTATGAACATACTGGTTCCTTTTTATGTGTGTTCAAAACTGTTTGTTAACTGCGAGTTTCTAATAAACTTCAATACTTTAGAAAAAAATAAAACATTTAATAATATATTCAAAATAATTAAATTAAGTTGTTTTTTTTTTTAAGACAGATGAACATTCACGAGTTATGAATAACCTGACGATATTTGAATATCTCCTACTGCCATCATTATAAGCGGGAAACGTTGCTTGTGCAATGATGGAGGACGTAGCTAGTAGATGATTGAATCCGCCAAGCCACAGGGGGAACCCGACACATTTGTCCACTCGTCTACTAACCAGTCAAACATTAAGAATACTTTTTTACATATTTGATTTTACACGTCAAACCAATATTATTAACTTTTTTATTATGTATTTGTAAATAAAGTTAACATTTCGACATGCAAAAAAACTATTCACATGCAACTGTGACAGTTCAACACTTAGTGAAAGTTAATCGTTGTAAATAGACAGTTTAACTTTAAGTGTATCCTTTAGCGAAAATTGACTTTGTTGTATTTGTAATTGGTAACACCGAGACTGTGCATTTTACAGCGCTCATTCAGTTTTATTGGTGAAAGCGGCCATAAGTGCCTTTGTGAGATGCCTTTCAAATAAGTACAAATCCACAGTTTAGACAGACTGTTTCTGGACTTGTTCAACCTCTACCACCTTTATTAAATATATAAAATGAAAACTGTATTTTTCCTCAGTATGTCAGATTAAATTTCTTTATCATATGAGATAAGAGATAGAAAATAAAAACCTAAATAGCGTAAGTGATACGCATATCTAATAATATTACGTAAAATAAATATGTACTGTGATAAAAACAGTAGTTCACGAGTAGGTTTATTATTTTGTAAGAAATTTTATATGCTAACTTATTTTTGTCAATCGTGTGCACTTTTGCGGAGTTGCTCCAAGCTGGTCTGCAGAGTGAAGATTGCCCCGAAGTTAGCAAACTTCCGATAGGAGGGGCACCAGAAGAAGTTTAATTTTGACCACCCTTCAATAGAGATGATCGTGACTTTTTAGTGTACTAGAGTGCTAAGATTGAAGAAAAACTATATTATTGATGTAGCCGAAAATTATTTTTTTTGTATGAAGATTTTTTACTTAGGTGGGTCAATTGACCCCCTAATTGAAAATTTTTTGAAATTTTTACACAAAAAAATGTTTAAAAATCATTTTCAGTTACAACGACATCAATAGTGTAATTTATTTTTCAATCTTAGCACTAGCAAACCGTTTCCTAAATTTTCTGCCGGTCTGCGAATGGTTGTCGCTGTTTTAAAATGCTTGTGAAAAAAAATATATACAAGAAGTTCTTTTGTTAACAATTAATTTACTGATCGGTTTCTGATTATTTCAATAAACAATTTAATTTCACGTTTATTTTTGTTTGTATTCGCAATAAGATCGTTATTTGTTTGTTATTTAGTATAAGATTAAAAAGTAATAAACAAAATACTTCATAAATAATAGTTTTTATTCTTGTATTACCGTTGTACCAGACGTAATGGCACACAAGCGAACTGTAGCGGGCAGCAGATCCCGATGGGAAACTCCACCTGCACAATATATTTAATGAGTTTGCACAAAATAAAATGACAGGTGTCTTTTGGCTAGGGGAGCCGGGCCAGTTACGAACATCAAACATTTATTTTCCGTTGGGTCTCGGTCTCATACAAGTGCCGACAAAATATTTCTCCTATTTTCACCGGTCCGCATGTGTGAAAAGGTTGAGAAACGCTGCTCTAGCGCTCTATAAAGTCACAAGCAGTTCCTGCCCTCGATGTATTTTTGTACAGTTAAAATCAAATCAACTGACAATTATATGTATTAATTTGGAATATAAACAATATGTTTTTTTGTTGTTGCTTTATATGAGTATATTTGATAACTAATCCGTCCCACAAACTTTAATGTATAAGGAAATAAAAGTAATGGGTGTTATACAGTTTTATGACAATCACTCAACGTACATTTATTGTTGTAGACACTAATGTATTAGATGACAATTACGCAGCAAAATCTCTCAAACGGTGAGCTTGAAATATGAAATCCAAATAAAATAATACTTACTTAAAAGCTTCATAGCTCTTGATGGAAAATACATCGGGTGCTGAAAATAGTTGCGTTGACTTAGAATTTCCAGACAACAATAGCGGTGCAAATTTCACGATGCCGGAGGTCATTGTTCAAGAGTTTTTGTTGGGTCACACAATCAGATTTCTGCTTTATAAATTTATAGTTACAATAAGGAAATCCAGTCCAATTTATTTATTTTTTTGATTGTCAATAATGATGTTCAAACTTAAATATCAGTATATTTCGTTTTTTTTCTAAAGTTAGTTTTCATGGGTAAAATAATTTTCCAAGTTTCATTTTTCAAAGCCTGCCAAAACGCTTCAAATCTATGACCGGTCGGTTTTGAGGTTAGAATGTCAAATATCAAAACAAGGATGAGCTTTACCGTAAATAATTTTATATTATATTAATAACTAAACATAAGTAAGAAAATTATGTACCTTTTTAGAAACTTTAACTCAAATAACAATAATAATAGTATTGATCATTAACATTATGAGCAAATTTTTGTTAAGTTAAACATTAAAACCAAGAAAACTATTATCGGTTGTGTATATATTCCACCGAATTCAAATATATCAATATATAAAAAGCACTGTGAAGACGTTGAGCTACTCAAATCTAATCACTCTAATCACAATATTATAATTTGCGGTGATTGTAACCTGCCCAATTGTAAATTTAATGACTTGGATTATTTACCATTAACGGCGTGCGAGAGAGAAATCTTAGACATGTCAAACTATTTAGGTCTATTTCAATGTAATAATGTGCAAAATTGCAATAATCGGGTACTTGATTTAATTTTTTCTACTGAAGAGGATATAAAAGTCTACGAATCCTTTGACCCAATTGACAAGCACCACCCTCCACTTACAATACTTACACCTGATACAATAGAGTGTGACCCCCTAATTAAAAATTGTAGTCGTGATTTTACTACTGCCAATTACCAGAACATTAATCATGCACTTAACAAAGTGGATTGGTCTGTTCTCACGGAAGGCGATCTCAACGATAGCGTTGAACTATCCTACTCTCAACTGAATAGTATCATTTCCGACACAATTCCTCTAATTCATCATAAAGTACGAAAGTATCCTATATGGTTCAGCGAAGAATTAGTTCAGTTAACTGTTATTAAAAAAGAAACACATAAACAATATAAACAAAACAGAACAATTACCAATTATATGGCATTCAACAATATTAGAAAAGATTGCAAAAAAATGGCAAAAAGATGTTATAATAATTACATAAATTCAGTTGAGAACACGATAATTCATGATGTAAAAAACTTTTGGAAATACACAAAATCATTGAAAAATAACGAAGTTGGTATATCCGGAAATATTCGTTACAGACAAAACAGCTCCAGTAAAATTAAAGAAATTGTTAACATGTTTCCAGATTACTTTAAGGACGTGTATGAACCTGAAATTTCAGACGATTTAATTCCGAACTTCACTTCAGATATAAATTTACACTTATCACAAATACACATTGACATTGAAGACGTTATAGCCTGTATTAAATCACTTGAACCCAAAACAAGCTCGGGACCGGATAAAATTCCTTCCATTTTACTTAAGAATTGTGCCCAAAGTTTATCTGTCCCGCTTAATATACTGTTTAACAAATCACTCTCTACTGGATACTTTTCACAAAGATGGAAACTTAGCTACCTAACTCCTATATTCAAAAGCGGTGATAAATCCCTTGTTGAAAATTATCGGCCTATCTGTATTCAATCGTCAATACCAAAACTTTTTGAGAAATTGATTCTTAAGAAAATCAGTTTCATTGTAAACTTTTGTATCGCAAACAGTCAACATGGCTTTATCTCTAGCAGATCAACTTTGACTAACCTGACATTATATGAAAATTTCATTTCAAATGCACTTGCCAATAAACAACAAGTTGATTCCATATATACAGACTTTAGTAAGGCGTTTGATAAGGTCTGTCATAAAATTCTCATTAATAAACTTTTGAAACTTGGCATTAATGGGAAACTATTATCCTGGTTTGAGAGTTACTTACTTAGGCGTCAGATAACTGTCTGTATCAATGATCATTTATCCTACATGTTCGAAGCTACCAGTGGCATACCCCAGGGTTCGCATCTTGGTCCCATACTTTTTAATGTATTCATAAACGACATAATAAACATATTCACCCGTGTTCTCATTTTAATGTTTGCTGATGATATGAAGATATATAGAATTATTGATAATATCGAGGACTGTCTGTTACTTCAATCTAATCTTAATAGCCTTTACGAATGGTGTCTTAAAAACAAATTAAATCTTAATGTAAAAAAATGCCAACTTCCATTCCACAGAAAAATAACCCATTGCTGTTTACTTACTTTCTCAATAATCACACCTTATTATCTGTTGATGAAATCAGAGACCTTGGTATAACCTTTGACACTAAATTAACATTCATTAAACATATTAATAATATAACCAGTAAAGCAATGCAAATGTTAGGATTTGTCTTACGGATTTCGAAGGATTTCAAAAATTTAAGAACTGTCAAATTACTGTACACTTCTCTTGTTAGAAGTCAACTAGAATTTAAGTCCAACATTTGGAATCCTTACTACAGCGTACATGAAAATTCCCTTGAGCGAGTCCAACATAACTTTTAACGTAACATTAGTTTTAAATTGGGAATACCCATCGAAAACATTAATTACCTCTCTCTGTTACAATTGATGGGACTCGATACATTAAAAGAAAGAAGAATTTGTTCAGACCTATTTTATTTATTTAAAATTGTTAACAACTTGTTGAACTCCCCTGAACTTCTTTCGTTAATATGTTTCCATGTACCGAGTCGAACAGTTCGCCACAATTACCTTATCATTGTAACAATATAGGATCAAACGCTGAACTCAATTCCATAATGAATCGTCTGCATGTACTTGGTAATAAATATGTTTTGGACGATGCTATAATTTATAACAGTGAAATAAAAGTCTTAGGCCGTTTTAATAATTTTTGTATTCTCTCGACAACAATCAACAAGTGATCCGTATACAACGAAGTTCGAGAGGGTAGAACGCGCGGGAAACGGGTAGGCTCGCCAGCTACCCTTGTCGGCTGGTCCAATGTGACCACCCGCAGGATATTTCCCGTCAGTGCTCCCAATCGAGGAAGCGCGCCCGGGGTCGGTTGTGGAATACGTTTACAAAATATTGAAAGGATATCAACGTACAAATATTACTGTATTAAGGCTGTTTGTCAGCGCTTCGATCATAATTAAACTTACTATTGATTGTATTCACTCAACACACAGTTTGCGTCGGGATGTTACCGTTATCCACTTTCCCTGTACTTTTCTCTTTTATATTTTTTATACTTATGTATATATATATATTTTTTTAACCTATGAATATTCTGTATTTTTCTTCTTAAAATTATTGTTAATACTATGTATCATGCGGTATAAATTTTGGCTCGTGGTAAATTTCGAAAATACACAATATTATTGTTATTATTTCTATGTTACATAATTGTATTGCACTGTTTGTTGTAACTTAAGACTTGTTTTATGTAAAAGCCCTAAGGGCGTAAATAAATAAATAAATAAATTATCATAATATCTGTATTGATAATTGGTTTGCTCATGAATACTCTAAATAAATTTCTTTCATTAATAATTTTTTTTTATATTAAACAACAATTATAGAGCTTAAAGTCACCTAAAATTAAGTTAAAATTTTGCCAAAACTAAAAAAATACAAAACATAATCGAAAAATTAAAATTTCCATACTAATCCAAAAATAGAATGCACACGTGATGTCAGATGTTCCAAATTAAATTGTACCAACATGATGAGATGATTTTTTATTCACTTTTTATTAAATAACGATTTAAAAATTCTATGTAATTCTATATTTAGAATCGGAGTTTGCTGATCCCAATATATATTGAATATATATTTTTAAAGCCATTATATTTTTCACTGGAATTGTAAAAGCATGTTTTTCTTTCCGAATCTGTTAGCAGTTAGCAGTTACCGATAACAAGCTATTTAAACTAATACGATATGATAATGAAATGAATCCTCCATCGCCCGTTTGAACTGTTTATTTTTAAATTTATGATAAATTCTAAATCAATGTCATTTCAATGTGGTTTGTATTATTTGATTTTAATAACTGGTGTTGTTACACACTCCTTTGATGTAGTTGAACACTGAGCAGGAAATTCCTAGAAGTGTGATCTACATTGATTCCTAATTGATAGGCCAATGAAATAGATTGTCCGATCAAGAAAGAATTTTGATATTTGAAAATGTTTGTACAATTTTCCACCATATAAGCGAAATTTGGCCGTCACACTTCCATCAATTTATCTTTTCAGTGCAGTTGAATAACTAATAATTATAATATCAGGGTTAGTATAAACTGCACTGCAGTGGAATTGTTCTTGCCAATCCCTCATACCCTTTTCCTTCCTAGAAATTTCCCTCTTTCCTTTCCTTAAAAAAAACCCTTCACACAGCATCCCCAAAGATGACGTAGACCCTGAGGGAAATTATTTTTCTCAGGGCCTCCTGTTTGAAGTTAATGTATAAAAAATTAAGTTTGTTTTGCCAGAATTTTTATTGTATCCAATTTTGTATTGAAATATGTGTAGGTAATGTGTTTTGTTGAATATTAATTGTGCAAAAATGAACAAACTTGTTTATTAATTTTTGGACTGAATTTTGCTGTTTCATGTTACTCTATTTCAGTTGTTAATAGAAAAATCAACGTATATCTAATTTAGTAATGTTATAATTAAGTTTTGCAAGTATTTTAGTTTTTATTATTGTGGCAGTTGTTTCGGTGTGCAAAGCCATTTTTAAATTGTGGTTAGGCCACATTATTATGTTTGATTTACCCTAATTAAAAATTGTATAGACTAACTAACTAACCATCACGCCAATTCTCCACGGGGGTAGGCAGAGAGGACGAACCGCCAAACAACTTGATCTTGGCAAACACTTCTTGCTTCATTCGTATTTATACATCATCTCATACATTCTCTTCTATTATTCTGACTCAAGTATTTGATTCACCTGATTGTGCCATATCTTCCTCGGCTTCTTCTTCTATTCACGTTCGCGTCATATATTCTCCTTACACTCCACTTTTTCGTTCATTCGCTTTACACGCCCAAACCATCTAAGCGTCCATTTCTTAATCTTCTCATTACGCTTACATCATCAGCCTTGCATTCTTTACAAATCTCAAAATTTTTCACATGATCATACATGGTTTTACTCACATTCGCCTCAGAGATCTCATTTCTACGGCATTTAGTTTACTTTCATCCTTCCTCTGCCAGTTTCATGCTTCACTGCCATACATCAGGGTTAGTATCAGCACTCCATTGTGGAAATTATATAGAGCTCTACGAATTAACCACTTCATACTTTTAAACGAGCAGTGTTCGCGGACGGCGCATGTGTCGTATCGCGCCAACCCGAGCTTGTTTCAACTTGTTTGCGTTACATAAGATAAACAAACGAACTGAGCTCGGCAGTTGCCACTTGACGCTCGTAGAGGTTTATGCAAATCGTTTCCTCTGTTTTAACTTATTGAAAAACATAACAAAAATATTTTGTAAGTATCATATTTCAAAAATTAGTGATAAATTAAAATTTTTTACTACTATCGATTTTTATTTATATATTCACATTGATGATACAATTCCATTAACTGGAAATAAAAATAGACCTAGAAAAAGATGTGTGGTCTGCTGTGCCAAGCGAGATGACTCAGGAAAGTGTATCCACAGGGAGAGTTATTATTGGTGTGCAAATTGTGAAGTTGGTCTCTGTTTGGAGCTGTTGGAGTGTTTTGAAATACACCACACTAAATCAAGTTTTTAATATTTATTATTTTATAGTTATTATTATTTAATTTTTATTATCATAGTTAGATTTTTATATTAGGTAAAGTTTTTTTACATTTTTTATTGATTTTGTTTTGTTTTTTTTTTGAACTGGACAACTTTTGAATTATGTAAACTCTTTAAATAAAAAATAAAATAACCTTTTGTGAAAAAAACCCGAGGAATTAAGAGGTTAAACGCAATAATGATTATGATTAATACACATTGCTGTTTTGCAGGTCTGGGTCCAGTACCAAGGAGCTTACTGCTCTGCCACGGAACCACGGTCATTAATAATGTTCAAGCATCCTTGCTATTGACACTACTGATAGATTGAACAAAAACATTACCAATTAACAATATTCATTTATTTATATTTTAATGAAATTAGAAGCAAAATATATTATATAACATTTCTCTAACAACAGTAAAATAGTAACAAATAATTCCATTGTTTGTCAAAATAAAGTTGTACATAACGGTATCACATAGACTAAAATAATAATATATTAATTTATTTAAATACCTAAAATAATTCAACATGTTAAAATATAAAAACAATGATAATTAACTACTTATTATATTGCACATTTGGTACCATTGAAAAAAAAATAATCTTGGTAGTTTTAAAAAAAAATTTGATACAAATATTGAACAATCTATAAAACATATCACAAAACCTGGCAAACTAATGAATGGCCGAATTATATTTTGCGGATAAATGTACACTTCTTATAATTATTGAACAATTATCATTTTAAATGACAGATAAGTAATATTAATATATATAATTATATATGATTAGAATAGACACCAACAATTTTATAATAAATTTATATTAGATACAACTACAGTTAGGTGCCAGACAACAAATAATTCGACACTGGTACATTTATGGCTGCATATTATTATAAAAAGACAACAAGATTCGAAACACAGAAAAATGTTTTGGCTTACAGTAAAACCGCCATATACCAGGGGTGTTAGTTGAAGTTTGCCGGTTTTACTCATAGATGTCGCTAGAGATATGTATACATTTCTATGATTTGGCATCATGTCATATTTTTCTATGGACATTAACCTTCAAAAATACACAAGTTACATTCTGTCAAAATAATAGTGTCATAGTTGGTTACCTCAGTGAATATGTCGAGTTTCGTTCCAAGTAAATCGCATTTGCGGCATTCGTTGCTTTTCTTATTTCATCAAAAGAAAAAAGCAGTTGAAGCTCATCGGTTGCTGGTAGAAACTTATGGTGAACATGCTCCAGTGATTAGAACATGTGAGACATGGTTTTGTCAATTTAAAAGTGGAGATTTCGATTTAATTGGGAAATATTATCGCACCCGCCGTACTCTCCAGACCTTGCCCCGTCCGACTATCACCTTTTCGCATCGATGGGACACTCACTCGCAGAGCAGCGCTTCGCCAATTTTGAAAAAGTCGAAAAATGGCTCGTCGAATGGTTTGCCTCGAAAGAGAAATTATTTTTTTGGAATGTTATCCATGATTTGCCTCAAAGATGGGAAAAATGTATAGAATCCGATGGAATAAAAAAAATTTGAGATTCCCTTGAGAATTAAGCGTTTTCTTTATTGAAAAAACTGTCAAACTTCAACTAACACCCCTGGTAAAGTTTCCCATATAAGAAGTTTTCACATTTAAATTTAGCTTCGGTCCCTTGAATTGAACACATATAAGTTTTCCACCGTGAGAAGTTTTATTTATGTAATACGGTCCCTTGAAAAACCTTATAAGAGATTTTCACTGTATTCTTCCCTATGTACATATGGGCTATGTAAATGGAAATTTTTATTTGCCGCAAACAAACAAACAACCTCTTTTGAGTCACATCCGGAAGCACCAAAAAATCTCATTGATTAATAAAAAAAAATTGCAAAAAACTAATTTAACATAACGTTTCTTGCAAAAATTGGTGGGCGGCGGTTATGATTCCCCAGCTTAGGAAAGCCCTTGTGCAATTCATAGAGGCGCCATGATAGAAATTCCTAAATTTACTCCCGCGCTCTTTATACACAGTGACAAATGCTTGACTCATACTTTCGTATGGCACGCCCATCTTAGATTGGATATTAAACTTAACTACATTAAGAGGGTAAAATAAAGTACTTAAGAAAGCGCCGATTGAAGCACCGGCAATGAACGCTTGCAGCGTTTGATAAAACATAACGTTTTGCGTCGGCAATCTATCGTGCAATTCGTCTCTTATGATGAAATACAAGGCATTCGATGGCCCGTTTCTATAGAGGATCGGGACCAAGCCCCGATAGAATTCTTTAATACCGTAGTTTTTAGCAATGTGGTACGCTATGTGTTTGGTGTTTTTGAACTGCGTGTTGTACGCCGGGTCGACGAGAAGCGTTTGAATGCGTTCAAAAGGCATCAGAATTGCTTCTACTTTTCCAGCGATGATCCCGGCTATTGTTTTCGCTACATATGGATCCATTCCTAGGTCTAGTAGCGGTCTTTTGCATTCCGCGTAAACGCCGAACATAAGCGACATTGAGACGGTTTTCTGACATAATGGCGGTAAAATTCCACGGTAGAGACATAAAAATCCTTCACTTTTTATTTGGAGATAGGCAGAATTTGTTTTTACACCATGGAGCATCTGGAAAGAAAAATGAATGCTTTTTATTGAGATAAATAAATACCTAATGGACAATTTCCCAATAATACAGGTTCAGACCAATTCAAACGGTTTAATTAAGTCCTCACTTTAACCTTTGCACCTTTTTTAGTACATTCTAGTTATAAAAAAGTTATTTAAATGACCTTACGGCAGTACGTCATATTATAATTCATGCGAAGACGTTACATTTTATTCTAAACATAATACAATTTTGATGAAAAAGTTATTTGTTTGGAACCACTTTATTAAATTTCTACATTTGTCAACCAGTTTCGGTTTAGAAAAACGGAATAGGTTTGTGCTTTAATAACTTAGAAGCATTAGAAATATTAAAATCCAATAAAAATAATAATTGCCAAATTTTAAATAAACAATAAGGAACTCCAGTCCAATTATAATAATTTTTTTTATCAATAATGACATTCAAACTTAAATACCAATATATTTGTTTTTTTTTTCTAAAGTTAGTTTTCATAGTTACAATAATTTTCAAAGTTTCAATTTTTCAAAGCCCGCCAAAACGCTCCAAATCTATGGCTGGTCGGTTTTGATCAGTTTTGGGGTTAGAATGTCAAATGTCAAAACAAGGATGAGTTTTATCGTACATAATTGTATATTCTATTCATAGTAAACCATAACTAAATATAAGTAATAAAATTATGTACCTTTTCAGAATCTTTAACTCAAAGATATTATAATAGTCTTGAGCATTAATATTATCATAATATCCGTATTGATAATTGGTTTGCTGATGAATACTCTAATTTATTTCACTAAGAATAGTTTTCTTATATTGAACAACAATTATGGAGCTTAAAGTCACCCAAATTAAGTTAAAATTTCGCCAAAACTAAAACAAATACATATTTAAAATACAAAACAAAAGTGAAAAATAAAAATGTTCATAGTAATCCAAAAACAGAATGCGCACGTGACATCAGATGTTCCAAATGCAATGATACCAACATAACAAGATGTTTTGATGAGATGTTCTTTATTCACTCTTAAATAACGATTAATAAATTCTATGTATAATTATATATAAAAAAAGTTATATATTCAGAATCGGCATATGCTGATCTATATGAATACATATTTTTAAAGCCATTATATTTTTCACTGGAGTTTCTTATAACATTTAACTGAAAGTCCATTAATATATTAATTTACTTTATATGATTACGGACCCGAGGAAGGTTTAAGATTAACCGAAACCGGTCAACAAATGTATAAATTTAATAAAGCGGTTTAAAACCAAGAACTTTTTCATTTAAGTATAATGTCCAGGCACAAAGTGGTGGATGGCTCTCTTTCATAACTATGTATTTTGTATGTTGAGAATAATCATTGTTGCAAAAAGTAAGACGAAATTATTAAGTAATTATTCTAATTACAAAAAAAGATTAAATCTAATCTAAAAAGGAAATTCAACTCATCGCAGGAATCTGATAAATTTATAAATACACAAACCTTATCTAGGAGAGATTAAAAATGTTTTATTCGGAATTCTTTTTTTAATACAAATACTGTCTCAACTGTCCGGAGTCAGTGGGGCAATGGCATCCCCGATTGGGATATGTTGTGAGGCTGAAGGGAGTCAGGATGGCAAGGAGATGGGGGAGTGGAATCACTGGCTAATCAGATCTGATCACCAAACACTTCCTCTGAATGGTGGTTGTTCACAAAGATGATACTGAGAGTATCTTCCACTCTTGGAATTACTTCCTTTATTGTTTATAGTGTGTTTTGTAAAATGTATGCTAATTTCGTCCATTATTCAAACATTAAAATTACATCTTCCCAAAGTGGTCCATAAGATTTGCAGGGATCCAAGTCCACAGATCGGAGGCCATTTAAACTGCAAGCATAGTAACGCAGCGCAGTAAGGTTCGCTCGTTGAGCCTACTGCGCACTTACAGCGAATCGCATCCGCGCAGGCAGTGGGCAACATTGTGTCTACATTTGAAGTTAATAAGTTTAGAAAAAAAATATATTAGTCAGGTTGGGGGGGGGGGGAAGTTTTGGAAGATATGTTCTAGATCTAGAGATTTGCTAGAAGTATGTAAATATTATTTTATAAAATTTTTATATCCCAACAAAAATCATGCTAATTGTAAATACATACATTACACAAATAATCTTCAGAGAAGTCAGTACTTTGTCGGTAAAAACCTGTTTATTCTAGATATTTATAACAGACACTGAAAACATGAAAAGGAAAAAAATCCGTGGCCAACGAGAAAAACTTTCAGAACGCAAGTAGAAATTTTTATTATGAAGAGATGCTTAATTACCTGTCGAAAGATGATTTTGTTCATAGGGTAGCTTATGGTTATATTGCAAAAAGCTGCTCCCCATCCACATACAAATTCTTTCCAATCTATATTAGTGGACCAAGTAGCAATGGCCATGTTCGACAGGTATTTGGCGACTATTTCATTTATGGGTGCTCAAACTGAGCTTCATGAGGATTCACTGTTATCAGTTGGAATACACGACCCCATGATCTGATATTGACACAAAACATTTAGGTTATGTAAGTATCTCAAAATGAAAATACTTCGAATTCACTGACAGGAGCGCACGAACCAAAAACACAAAAGTATTTTAAAATCACAAGGCGAAACAGAGTTACTCTCTTATTCTATTTTAATGACGTACGCGAGTTCGGATCTTTGTAAATAAGATCTAGATCAAAATAACCATAATCATATGACATTTTCGAGTATGTACTTATATTCTCCTTCCTTTTCTGTCTTTCTGACATTTACAAAATATCAATAAAAGAAACTCAGCGCAGATCTTCATCAAAACATCTCGTGGCGGGAAAGTCAACTACAACGAATTCAAGAAATTAATTGTCTTTAAGATTTTTTTTCGGTAGAAACTTCGCTACCTGACATGCTCCCCGTTAGATGTCAGTGCCACTTAAAAACTGGATATAAAAATTCTCACATTCTTCCCCATAGTTTTTCTCCCGAATATGCATATGATAGATTTCTATGATGACTGCTAAAAGAGTTTATTCGAATAAAAAATCGCACAAGAATCCCAACTGATTGAAGCCAGTGGGAATATGGCATTTTCAATTTAGGTGAGATGTGATGCTGAATGGAGTGGTAAGAAGATATGAAAGAGGTGAAATATGTTGACAAATATCTGGCGATTTATATCAAATTGATAAGACGCTAATTAATACAGTGGGTTATAATTATAGGAATAACGCGAAAAGGTTAGGAACTGAAACTCGCTTTATGTATACTCACAAGGCATTTATTTTTTTAATCGTGAGGTTAATCTTAAGCTAAAGTTAGGTATAAAATATCATTAAAATTAGAGTCAAGTACTTAATTCTACGTGAAGTCTAGGTTATTAAAATTAACTATTCACTTCGCTTAAATCTACGTAAAAGTTTGAATCCTTAAAAATAGATATTTACTTGGCTTAATTATACGAGAAAGTTGATTCTTAAAGTTAGAGATTCAATTGGCTTAATTATACGGGAAAGTTGATTCTTAAAACTAGAGATTCACTGGACTTAATTATATGGGAAAGTCTTAGTTATCCTTACGTAAAAGTCTTTATCTTTAGGTGTTGATACTATGTGAAAGTATAGTATTCACTAGGTGACAGGGTGGAAGAATTTTAATAAGAGTTCAGAGGCACTTCATTTACTGATGGCTGTCCAGGGTCCAGTAGCTGGTTTTCAAAGAGTTGATCTCCGAAGGGCGAAGATCAGTATCTTCCTGGCCGGAAGCGCGGGGGGGGGGGCTTTACGATGGTTTCCGGCTTGAACAAATTGCACAAAGGCTAGCCGCGTGCATTGTCCTGTCTAATCTGGGAAAATTATTACGAATTGAAATGCACATTTTAAGAAATTAAGAATATATGTGAATTCGGTCATTACTTATGGTTAATACCAAAGGATATATCACAGTTACTAAACATCTCTACATTTCAAGCGATGTTTTAATTTTGATGTGGTCTTACTCTGACCAGGGCGATAGGGGGAATGGACGATACTGAAAGTATCTACCACTCTGAAACGTCCCGTAAAATGTAATTATAAATTATGTTATCCTCAAACTGACGACGTCTGGATTTGTAGCTGAGGACCTTCGACCACGGAGATTGTCAAACGTACTTACTTTAAAGCAGAAAATAATTTTATTATATAGCCATAAATATGTTTGACATTTCGACACATTTTGACGTTCACGAAGTTGTGTACATATATCTATGGTTGTGTACTTCCTTTACCTGCGGAGTTTGTGTTTAATTTTTCACTCTTTCATTGTAGTTTTAACCTCCGACGATGTTTGACGCTGGCAACTGACTAGGAAAGCCGAAAAGGAATACAACATAGCACTTTGATAATAATATGTTGATGCGAATGTATTAAAATTGAACTTAAAAATGGCAGCTTTACTGAAAAAGCGCGCACTCGCAGAGTATGGACAGAACTTCCAGGTATTTACATAAGTTATCTTCTCTTACCAAGATAATATTATTTAATATTTAAACGAATTAGCTAAAGGGTTATTATTAATTTGTAGGAGCCCCAAGCTAAGAAGTTGCTTCTCATCAAGAAGCCATTAATAGGCAGTTCAGCAGCGGCGTATATTGGCTTGCTAGAGAAGTGTAAATCAAGCAATGACTCGCTACAACTGTTGCTAAGAGTCTCTGATTCCCTGCAGTTCCAAGAGACGGATCTTGAAGAAGCTATCAAGAAACTGTCCGAGCATTTTCAACTGGAGGAAGAATCGGCGGTTCGCGTTAAAATCCTTTCCTTGTTGTGCGATATCGGTTTGGAAATTGCTGGGGCAGATGTGGCGCACATGATCGAGGAAACTATATCACTGCTGAAGAATGAATCATCACACAAGGTACTGAATTGTTTTATATCAAGTAACGCTAATAGTTCTTTAACCTTTTTATACCTAACTAATCTAGATCCAATGTTAGAACAACCTGTGTGTGCGCATGTCTCCGCCCCCGTACCCCACCACTTTCTCCGTCACTTGTGCAGACGTTAACCCATTCTTACTCACTATTTAAATTAATTAATTAATATTCTTTCATTATATTTTAATTACCCACCTACAAACAAAAAATGAAAACGATTTATACATTTACATAATGATGGTGATAGTATTATAATATGCATATTGCATTATATGTGGCATCAGATTCATCAAATATTGTTTATTAAAATAAAAGGAATGAACTTTCGATCTAATTGCGTTTTTATCGAATTCGTCGATTTTTTAAAATATGCTCAGCCGCTGTTTCTTTTTATTTGGCGATTTGACTTTACCGGCTCTTGTACACCGTAACAATGTATTTTTGTTATGGTGTGTACCCAATTCCAGTCTGCTCAGACACCAAGTGAATGGCACATGTTTGCGACATGTCAGGGTCCCTAGATATATATTTTTTTTATTCATATTTACTATCATCGTTCGTTGAGGTTTATCTACCACCTATAAAACAATTATTCCCTAAAAACATACTACTTTTGTTTCATGTTTCGTTGAGATTTATTGCTAATATTTGCCATCATGAAAATTTACTTAAAGTCCCTGTAAGAACTAGGACTGATGAAAACTTTAACGAACTTAACATTATGTCAATAAAACAATTATACTCTAAAAAAATATTACTTTACATTCATAAATACAAAACACAAGAAATAACAACAATCACACATATTAGAAACACTATATCTCAGAGTCAAAAACATATACAACAAGGAACCGTAAACACAACATTTGGACAAAAAACTTCTTATACTATGGTACTAAACTCTACAACAAAATCCCACCATCCTTTAAAAATTACAACAACCATAATAAATTTAAAAATCAAATAAAACACTGGAAACATTACATAGGGAGATCTGAAATAGAAAATACATTAACACCAAATACAGACTAACACCGAAACCACTCAACTGCACTTAAAACACTTCACCTTACAATTATTATTATTTTTTTCATCAAGGACATCAATTTAATATAATGTATGTATGGAACATACAAATACTGCATTTCGGAGGGAACACCCATACACATCGACACCTTAATCTGTCAGCAGGAGTTTTGTAGAGGTGTAGAATATAGGTCAATAAAGGCCTAATAACTTTTTCACAATGCTCCTTTATTAAAATATCTTTTCTATGTATATGATTTTTCTCAATGAAACAATTGATGTATGTTCACAGTGATTGAAGTCATTGAGATTTGTTTTTCTTTGTTTTATTTATTTTAGTTATTTGTACATTTAAGTTTACAAAATAACTAATTATAACTCTTATAATATTACATATATATAACGATAATTTAAAAACTAACGATTTTTTTCTTGATTAACTTAATATGTTTTTACAATCTATTTTAAATTTATTAATTGTTTCACTTTTGATTGGGTCCGGCAGAGTATTATAGCATTTCATCCCTTTATAAAATATACTATTTTGTGTATTGGCTTTGTTCTTTTTCGGTAGCCTAATATCCTTTCACGTTCTTGTATTATGTCTGTGAATGTCCATGTTGTAAATAATTTTTTTGGAGAAATATATTGGTAACAAGTTGTTTCTGGTTTACTGAGTCCTTTTCTTGACTGTTATTTGCGCTTTACTAAACAAGATGTAAAATTTCAGGTAATCGCCCAAGGAATCTCCACTATCCTGAAGTTGGGCAGCAAACTGGAAGACGAGGCGTTGCACACGCGGCTGATAGCCGTGGCCAAGGAGTACCTGAAAGATACGAGCCATCAGGTGAAGGGGCAGTGCCTGCAGCTACTCAGCCGTCTGTTCCCCGTGGGTCAGGTGACTGACAAGGACCCCCACTCTCCCAAGGCCAAGGAGATCGAGGCCATCTTGAAGCTGCTGGGAGACTATGCACACTCACAGGTATACATACATTAATTGGGAAGGTCATGAGCTAACAGGTGAAGGGGTAGTCCTGCATTCCCCGCAGAGCCCGCTGCAGACAAGGACCTCCACTCTTATCTTCATCATGTTTAAAATAAATTTTCTTGGCGTTTTTTTTTTATTACAAGATAATGTATATTGTCTTTCCCACTAGGAGAGTTCACTGTGTTACGCTGTGGAGGACATTTTAAAAGGTAAATTGGTTCAGTACAGTGGAATACTTTAAAATGATAATATTAATCAATAAAAAATATGTATCTATCTTCTATATATATATAAAAATGAATGTTTTTCTGCCTGTCCTCGATTTTCTCGAAAATTACTTGACCGATTTTGTTGAAAATAGCACAGTTTGTTCTTATTAGTGACGGGAAGGTTTAGAGAGCAGTTTGAATGAAATCTAATGTGTAAAACTGGTGCTATAACATTTTAAAATTAGTATGAAAAACATTGAACCCGCCATGTTTTATTGAGGTTAGCTCATAGATATACCACTCTGGTTAGCCACAGATTATATATTCAGAAGAAGAAGGTTTGTTTGGGTAGAATATTTAAGAAAATGGAAAACACAAACACAAGTAGGTATTTCTACTTAAGAACTTTATTATTTAGATATGTTTTGAAAAAAAATACATTTTTGGAATGAAGTAAATAAATGTTTTTAATGAAATAAAATTTTCAAATGAATGTTTCTTTGTTTAGAGATAGTAATAATCATCACAAGGCATTACTTTTGCTGTCAAATCAATTATGGCACCCAAACGACAAGCAATAATTCACAACTTTTGGGAAGTTTTGACGTAAGCAATCATGTATTTCGCGCTCTTTCAATGTTAATAATTTCAGTAAGTCTCTGCATAAATACTAGTGTTAATATTAATCAATGTCCGATAATGTATGATGCAGTAAAACCTGCATATAAGGTCCCCACATAACAAGTTTACATGCTTTTTTTTTCGGTCTCATGAAAACTAAAATTAAAAGTTCCCAAATTTGTAAGTTTTTTTACTTTTCTGTTATGTGTAAATATGTAGTTGTTACATGTATAAATTTAGTAAACTCTGACTAAATTAAGTACATTTTATTGAGAGTAACAAATATTGAGCAAAAAATTCTTGTTTTTTTTTTTCGAAGGAAGCAAAAACTTTGTGGTGTGACATTATATATTAAATGAAAAAACACAATTTTGTAAAACACCACTTTTATTGAATTAATAACGATCGCCAACCAGGTTTCGCTTCACCGAAGCTTCGTCAAAGACGCTTAAAGGGCTTATTATTAATTTCGCTGAGGAAGCTTCGGTGAAGCGAAACCTGGTTAGCGATTGTTATTAATTCAATAAAAGTGGTGTTTTACAAAATTGTGTTTTTTCATTTAAAAAATTCTTGATACCAACTTTGAAGTCGCAAGAATCATATTCCCAACAAGCACATACAGGCACTTACTGCTCAAAGCCATTAGGGCTCTAGATGTGACACGTAAGGAGAATAATGGATGGGTATAATGGAGAAGGGTAAGTATAGGATGAAAAAGCATCTGTTTCACAATGCCCGAGTGTGGAGTTAATTTTAAAATTTAGGACAAATGCTGAAGAGATATAATTATTGTTGCAGGATGCGCGAGTGCGGTGCGAGGCCTTTCAAGCCATGCTGACCTTGCAGCGCCGCGGGCTGGACATAGACCCCCGGCTTTATGACCAGGTGTGCCCGGCACTGTGTGACGACTATGAGACCGTGCGGCAGGTGGCGCTTAACATCGTCGCCCAGTTGGGGAACAAGTATCCTGAGAAGTAAGACTTGCATTGCATCATCATCATATCTATTCTCCTCTATCTCTAGTCGGGTCGCCCATCGCTTCAAAAAGGTGCCTCCGGGCGTCCCTGTTCTGTGCTATCTCAGCTTCTTCTCGCACAGTCTCAGCAATTGCTTTACCTAACTTTGCCAGGGGTAGCCCATTGGATGCATTCCCTATGGAATGCCAGTATTTTGTGCAGAAGTTGCTCTGCTGGCATTCGGAGCACATGCCCAAGCCACCTCACCTGCAACCTTTCTGTAAAAAGTAGCAGGGGTTCAATGTTGTGCAAATGTTGGATTTGTGAGCTTCTCATTCAATCTCATTTTGTGACTCCTGCCACTTCTCTCAAAATTTTTATTTAGGCAACTTATCCTGGTTTGCTGGTGTACCGCTTAATCTGGTGATATTGCGCAGATCCGTAGTTATGAAGCTTTAAATATCATCATCCTAGTTCCTTACTAAATCTCAAATCTAATTGACCGTTGATTGAATTACAGCACCGTGACTCTACCCGACGGAGAGTCGACTCTGCGCCTCGTGGACGATGCATTTGTGCGTATTTGCGGTGCGGTGAATGACCTGTCCATGAGCACGCGTGCGCTGGCCTGCTCGCTGCTGGGCGGGATGCAGAAGGTCAGCCAGAAGTTCCTGCATCAGACCTTAGACAAGAAGCTCATGAGCAACATGAGAGTATGTCAACTTTTTAATAATATATTTTTTAGTATTTATTTATTAAATACACAGCTTAGAGGTGTTCATCATCACGGTGCTACATCCCAGGTTGGAAATTGACCTCCGAAAATGCTGGCTGCGGTCCCTTGCCTCGGTCCATTCGCCTCCAGTCCTCAGTCCTTCCCATCCTGCTTCAATCCCCTACCTCAATTTGACTCTGGGTTGTTTTCACTTGGTTATGACATTCTTTCAGCATATCCAGCCCATCAGTCTTTGGGACGAACACAATCTAAATCTTCTTCTTCCTTTCTCAATTTCAAACTATGTATTAAATATGCAATGTAATTTGTCACAGAATAACCTTCTTGTTTTCGTTCTAGCGTAAGCACACTATGCACGAGAGGGGCGCCATGCTGCTGGCGTCGGGGGAGTGGGCGGACGGACGTCGCTGGGGCCAGGACGCTCCGTGCGAGCGCCTGCAGCAGTCGGCCGTGTCGCTCATGGCCGGGGGCGCCGCCGGGGCCTTCGTGCACGGTTTGGAGGACGAGTTCCTAGGTAGGATGGACATCTATCATTGTTATGCAAGTACAAGAGGGGCGCTATGCTGCTAGCGTCGGGGGAGAGGGCAGACGTGCGCCGCTGGGGTCAGAACACACCATGCGAGTGCCTGCAGTAGTTGTCCGTTTTGCTCATTGATCCCTTTGCTACCTACGTACAGCTGTGGGACATGGAGCATGTGTTTGACATTTGACATTTAATTGTAGGGCGAGAACGGGAACCTTCTTGGAATGATTTGTGTTTTTTTCTTTTTACAACATGTTTTACTCTTTCTTTTCTGTAAAAAATCCTCCACACTGCATTCCCAATCCCAAAATGGTTCTGAACCTCATGGCCTTACATGTGTAGTTAATATAAAATAGAGAAAAATACATATTAATATTGAACCCAAATCGTGTGTTATTCCAGAGGTCCGCCTGTCTGCCGTAGAATCCGTGTGCCAGCTCGCCCTGAACAACTCCACGTTCGCTGTGACCTGCCTGGACTTCTTGGTCGACATGTTTAACGACGAGATCGAGGACGTCCGGCTGAAGGCCATCGATAGTCTCACCAAGATATCGCAGCACATCGTACTGAGGGAGGATCAGCTGGAGACTATTCTTGGTGCACTTGAGGTATGCTTTTGTGATTATTTTTTACGTTTACCTATAAATTAATTTACCGTTATTATTTTTACGTTTACCTATAATTTGATCACTTGTATTTTCGTCCTGTGTAATTTCATTCTGACGTCGTATTATTCCGAGTGTTGTTTGCAGGATTTCTCAATGGATGTGAGGGAAGGTTTGCACCGGATGCTGGCCTCAAGCACCCTGGCCTCCAAGGTCTGCCTGGAGATGTGCGTCAACAAAATACTGGACAATCTCAAGAAGTATCCACAGGTAGGTCTATGCAACTTGTCAGCAGAAACCCCTTTTGCTTACAAAAACACTTGACGTTAAAAACAAATATCGCCATTAAACAAGACTTTTCGACTGTCAAGTCGTGGACAATCAATAGCTATGTCCATATGGCGCGAGGCGCGTGCAAGACCTCATCGTGTGGATGTGTATCGGCTGTTTGATAACTAAAACTTTGAATTAGATATATTATGAACGGCGTATTGCTGATAGATTCGTAATCACCTCTTTCTATCTCTCATAAATGACGCATGAGACGTGTAGACAGAGGTTACAACGGAACTCTCAGCGATATGACCATATATTATGTGATTTTATTGGTGCTTCGTTCTAATAATTATCCTGCTTAATAATAATATGTATTTACATAACTTGTACAGCGCTGTTTTTTTGAAAAATCATTTTAAGGGGGCTGTACCAATATTTTTTCCAAAACTTATCTTATTACTTACTAACTGTATGCATAGCAAATAATGATAATTAAATATGTGTTTTTTGATACCAGGACAAGAAATCCACGTACCGATGCCTGCAAAAGATCGGGGCTGCACATCCTGAGCTGACTCTGCCCCTCGTGCCACAGTTCCTAAGCATCCACCCTTTCTTCGACATGCCACAGCAGGACGTGGAGGACCCAGCCTGTATCCTTTTCACAATTTCATTATTATTATTAAAGAGACGGTCTGCATAACTTCTGTAAGTGTTCAAGCCATAGTCCATTGTGCTATCTCTCATATCTACCTTATTCCCCTGATGACAAGAGCTCAGTTCCTTTAAAAAAGTTCTTCGGGGTTTTTATAGGGTATCTGAGCCTTCTTCCCATAAAGGTGGGACATTGGCTCCATTAGTGAATTGGAGTTTCTCCATCCTCTTCAAGTTTCCTACAGCTCTTGATGCTTTCCACTCCCAACAGCTGCATGTGTCTCCCGAGGTGGCAGTGTCCCGCTAATAGTCCCCTAGCTCCCCCAGTGAATGTATATCCATATTGAGTAGTTCCTGACAAGGAGATGCGCTCTCTACCATGATTTTCAACTAGTGTTGGAGGCTAGTGCACTTAAAGTAAACATAAGGGCTGTATAAACTACAGTACACTGCAGATGTGTGCATATGCCGATGACGTAGTAATTACCAGCAGATCTAAGCAGAGCATGATCTAGTGTAGTGCCACCTTAAAAGAAGAGTGGAAGTGAGCATTACTCACTGCCCAGAGGCAGACCGAGAAAGAGGGGGCTAGACTGCGTGGAGGAGGATTGTGGAGGACTGGGGCCAAATCTCACCCTGGAATGTAGCGCCATCATGATGATGATGAGTAGCTGCCTGGTTCGTTTGAGGTTTGGACTGTCATTCTCTCGTCATCTAGTCACCTTCAATCATATGGTATTCAGCATAATTACATTCTTCTATTGTTTTCCTTGACTGTGATTTTTGCAGATATCTGCATTTTGATCCTTGTACTGAACGCGGCCCAACACAGCAGTGCCATGCTGCAGCTATTCGAGGAACACACCACTAAACATTATTCTTACCTCCGAGACACCATGCCGCATCTTGTTCCGCCATTGCCAATTGGTAAGATAAATCATAAATCACTTCTTCACTTAAGGTAAAATAACTTTGTGGCATCATTTTCAATATAATTAACCTTTTCCACACATCAAAAATATGTATAACTTCTGTCACACGCCGGGCTCTTTAAACTATAGAAGCTTTGCGGCGCACGCGTGAGCCGCCCGCATACGGGGCATGTACGGTGCAGTGCAGGGGTGCGCTTCTTGCGTCCAAACGGTTAAGAGTTATTTTGTATAAACCATTATTTCATAAATAAATATCAACATGTTTCGAAACCAATGGTTAATCAGCCGTTTTAGTGGTATGTTTATTTTGCAAGTATGTATATAAATTGCTACAGATATTCTGTGTTTAAAAAAAAAATATATATATATATATATATATATAAGGTATTCAATAAAAATGCAATAACTTGGACAAATATCAATCAATTTTAATGTTTTTTTTTTAAATTATACAAGTAAAGAATGAAATTTTACGAATATTATAGTTCTAATTAAAAAAAACTATACATTAACAACTCCAAAAAATATTAAAAAAATAAAAAATATAAGATTATTTCACTTCACAATTCTGTTTTTGAAAATGAATCCGAAGATTCACTTTCTATTCGCAATCTTTTATTGCGATGTACAATAATGTCACTTCCGTTGTCACTGTCTCCATTTATGGAAACAAAGGTCTCGTCGTCCGTAGTGCCGCTGTCATTTGATACATTACAATCATCCGCAATAGAAATAACTTCCGATATGATGAAAAATATCGATTCACTTTAGGGTGTATTTATTTTAACAGGATAAACAATAAATACAGTTATCAAGACATGCGCCAACTGTAATATACCACGCTTAAATTGAACACATGCTCTCCTGAGGATGACAAAAAGCACACTGAAAATTGCAGCGCTATAGCGCTGCGTCGCAATTTACGTAACTAAAACTTACAGTGTGACTGACGGTGCTGGGCCACTCTCTAACAGTTAAATAGTGGTTTATACAAAATAACTCTTAATCACTTAATTAAATCATAAATGATTATTATTATTATTTCCACATTTATGTATTTATCTACATAAATGTGGAAATTGTTATACAGAACAATTGAAAAAATGGCAAAAATTAGTCGTATTTTTGACAGTTAACTGAATATGTATTTAAAGGTCTGAAACTCATGATCAAAATGCGAACAGAAAATAGTTGCATTACTGTCCAAATTTCATGATGCCAGAGCTCACCATTACTGCACTTTTGTGATACATATAGATGTTCTGCTTTATACTATTTTATGTTACTTTTGCTGATGACATTATTGTAATAATGATGTGACAGCATGATTTTGAAGTACAGAAATAAACCATAAAACTGTTGTAACTTCTTTTCTATTCATTTGTGTAGTAAATAAACCCCCCGAAAGTCAATTCACTGTTTTATCTATGGCGACCCAAGCGGATAAGTGTATCGGGGTCGAATTCTATTATTTGGGCCTCAAACAAACTAACTTGCATTTTGTGCATTGAAAGAGTTCACAAGAAATTTCTAAGATTTTTATTTTGTTGTTTAGGCGACACTCTGCTGTCAGCTGCGTCCGGTCTGAACATGGACCTGTCCTACTCGCTGAAGGGGCAGGCGCAGATAGCTGGCAACACCCGCCACCTGCTGGACACGATTATGGCCAATGTGGACAGCGCCGGGACGTCCACGCGGATACGAGCCACACTACTAGAGGCAGCGCAGAATCAGCTCAACCGGTAATACTTGTTTAACACTTGCTGAAGCAGAAGACTGGCCGGGAATGATGTTAACCAACCAGACTGCTTTATCTCTTTGCTGTGGCATATTTGTTGTCCTATTCTGACTATCCGAGATTGTTGCTGTGTTCCCTGGTAAGAAGTGTGGCCCTTTTTTTATCATGTGATTACCGCACAAACTGCCACGTACTAGTGGGACTTTATCCGCACCTTCAATTTGGGGAATATTGTGAAGCTTAAGGCTACATAGAGGGGAAGGAGGTGTGGAAGAGGGGGGTGGGATAGTACCTGGCTATTCAGATCTGATCACTTAACACGGCTAAACCCATTTCAAGCAACAATTCAACACTGAGAGTATGTACTGCTCTGGAGTATGTGCATATGTTTGGTATTATATTTTTATTACTTTTTATGTGTATTTAATTTTCTAAATAACTGATTATTTTTATACTATTCAGGTTGGCTGAGATAGAACCGTCGGTGAGCGGTGCGGCCAACTTCACGGCTCTGTATATGGGTAGCGAGCTACTGCTGAGCTCTGTGCTGTCCAACCGCCTGTGGAACAACCCCACGGCGCTCGCCTCTCCACAGGGCATCATCATCAAGAATAACATTGCCACCCTAATTAATAACTGCCTCAAGTGAGTGAATTTTAATAATAACTTTTCATTGCAGAGCTTTATGTGGGATGCGCAATGTCTCTAAGGACTTTTCATTTGCACCGTTGTCACATTTGACATTATCACATTTGACATTGTCACATTTGACATTGTCACATTTGACTGTCTTTGAATTTTTTACATTTGAACGGTTTTTGCTAACCCCCGATCAGTATGGGAGGGATGATCAGCTATATATGTATATATACGAGGTGTGTTCAAAAGAAAAGGTGAATTTTGAATTTTCGCGGGCTGTGTACGTTCGCACTTCTGCAAGGTAAAGATTTGCTTGAACTCCTCGAATTCGGTTAGTTTGAGGGGCGATCCTAAAAATAGTTTGCCAATATTGTAACAATACACATTTCTGCATCATTTATTATGTAAGTTTTCACTCAAGGCCGTATAACCACCCAGTAATAATTCGTATTTCACTCAAAAACGGTTTTCACTGTCGGCGATAGATGGCGACACTGCAATACGCTTTTGTCCCACGGAACCAACGTATCGTGCAGTATCGTTCTGATGAAATTATTGATTAATTCTTGGTTCCAGTATTTTTACCGAATAAGTTATCATTTGGGTCTTGGGCATGGAAGTGCGTAAACATGAAAAGGAAAATAACCAAATATATAGTAATATGCATCTACTGCGATTTATTTCATACAAAATTTGGAATAATATGTACCTACATTAAAAATGGAAAAGCAGGAAGGTAGTTTTTTGTTGTTAATTTTACAAATGGCAAAACTAAACCAAAAGTTTTTTGATTTGATAATAAATATTTATATTAAAAAACATACGAGGTTTGTTCAAAAGAAAAGGTGAATTTTGAATTTTCGCGGGCTGTGTACATTCGATTATCGATTTTTTTTTGTTATGTTGGTACACATATGTTTATCATATGTTAGCATTATCAGCCATTTTGGATTAGACAACATTTGGTTTTTGACAACCGGAAAGGTTAGTCACGTTTTTGTGTGTTCTTCGATTTTTTACTTTTGAAAAAAATGGATCAAAGAATTTGTATTAAATTTTGCGTTAAAAATGGAAGAAAGTGCTTCAACGCACTTAAGATGTTGACTGTGGATCGGCGAGTCTACTTTGTCTCAAAAAAGTGTTTATAAGTGGTACAAGCGCTTTACAGAAGGCCGAGAAGATGTTAATGAAGATGAGCGTCCTGGAGTTGCAACCACGTCAACAAACGAAGAAAACATCGAAACAGTGAAGAAAATGGTTTTCGAAAATCGTCGAATCACTATTAGGGAAGTTGCAGAGGATGTTGGCATATCAATAGGCTCATGCCATGCAATTTTTTCGGATGTTTTGGGAATGAAACGTGTGGCAGCGAATTTTATTCCGAAATTGCAAAATTTTGAGCAAATGCAACGTCGCATTAGTATCGCTCAGGAGTTGTTGAATGACGTCAACGACGATCCAGATTTGCTCAAAAGGGTCATAACTGGTGATGAAATGTCGGTATATGGTTATGACGTTGAAACCAAGTCCAATCATCCCAATGGAAGCGGACAGAAGAGCCAAGACCGAAAAAAGCACACCAAGGATCAAATGTGAAGGTTTTGCTCACTGTTTTCTTCGATTACAATGGCGGGATGCATCATGAGTTCTTGCCAACAGATTGTACGGTTAATAAGGAATACTACGAGGAAGTTATGCAACGTTTGCGTGAAGCAATACGGCTCAAACGATCGGAATTGTGGAAAAACAAATCATGCATTTTGCATCACGATAATGCACCAGCTCACACATCAATGCTTGTTCGTGATTATTTGTCCAAAAACAACACCGTAATCATGCCTCAACCACCGTATTCACTAGATTTGGCTCCCTGCGACTTTTTCCTATTTCCGAAACTGAAGAGACCAATGAAAGGAAGTTTTGCCACAATTGATGAGATAAAGTCAGAATCGAAGAACGAGCTGATGGCCATACCGAAAAGTGCATTCCAGAAGTGCTTCGAGGATTGGAAGAAGCGCTGGCATAAGTGCATTATATCTGAGGGGGGTTACTTTGAAGGGGAGAAAATGGATATTGATGAATAAATAAATACTTTTCGAAAAAATTCAAAATTCGCCTTTTCTTTTGAACACACCTCGTATATAGATCAACTGGTGATGAAAGCAGTGGTTTGCATTGCTCTATGACCAGAGGTAGGCTGTGTGTAGTTTTTCATTGAATATTTAAAAATGGCTATTTTATTATCGTCTTCTGCTGGTTGTTGTGGCCAAATGAATAAATGTACGCACAAGTTCCTTACCATATTTATGGGAAATTACACAATTGTTGTATTTTTCTAATTTCTTTATTTGGTTAATTTTTCTTAGGATAGGCACAGCTTTTCATCCTTTATGAATTGCACGCCAGTGGATGAAGGGAATCATAGAAACCTGTATCAAAACAGTCTGCCGTGTGTTCCCATTTCGTTTCCGATTTAGGTTTACGTTTGTTTAATTTAGGTTTTATTGTTGTGTTTATCTTTGTGATAATGAAACTCCCTTTACAACAAAATACGGTATCATTGTATTAACAAAGGTATTGAAAGTATAATATAGGATTGGAGAGCCACGAACTTAATTTCTTTTCTTAATCAAGGTAGGAAGGTAGTATTCGATCTGCCCGAGACCTTGGGAGCCTCCAACAAGCAAGCTACCTAACTGCTTTACCGACATAGCGGTCGCTACCGGTCACTAATGCCATCTATGTAGATTGGCCAAAACTAAGATACCACAGTTAGTTATTTTGAGCGTCTGCATATTTTTGGTGATTAAGTTCATCCTATAATGGGTGATAATTCCTTGTGGCTGTCATCATACTTAAATCGTCTAATGTTTGGCAACGCCTGCATTCTGCATCTAGTTTAAATCATCCTATGCTGAAAAGGGTATAGGTCTGCATATTTTTGGTGATAAAGTTCATCCTATAATGGGTGATAATTCCTTGTGGCTGTCATCATACTTAAATCGTCTAATGTTTGGCAACGCCTGCATTCTGCATCTAGTTTAAATCATCCTATGCTGAAAAGGGTATAGGTCTGCATATTTTTGGTGATAAAGTTCATCCTATAATGGGTGATAATTCCTTGTGGCTGTCATCATACTTAAATCGTCTAATGTTTGGAAACACCTGCATTCTGCATCTAGTTTAAATCTGCCTATGCTGAAAAGGGTATAGGTCTACATAACACTTCTTGTCTACAGTTTAGTAGTGAGTTGCTTTTCGTTCTAAGCAATCCTTCTTTCCCAACCTCTCCCGTTTGAACCCTCATGTTCCTGAGGAGCATCATCTAGGTATATTGTGTTAGACGTGTGGCACACAAGCTATAAGGCAGTTGATCCCGACCTGCGGAGAGAGCTGGAGGGGAGGGAGACACAACCTACCATTCCCTTGCGAAGGGGGAATGATGCCGACTTAGTTTGAAGAAAAATCCCTTTTGTGCAAAACGTCCGTATTCAATGTGAGGGTTTGGGTCCAGTGGGTGGTGGCAGTCCGGGGGAGGTTCAGGGTCAGCGGTGGTCAAAGAAGAAGAAGAAGGCAAGTCAGTAAAAATCTAAGTGAGGCCGGGTGGTCGATGCAGAGGTGTTGTCGGAGTTGTGGTCGCTGCTTGTTTGACTTTTACTTGTTTTTGGGGCCTATTTATACCCCCAGTCCAGCATTACTCTGTGTGCTCAAACTGGGATCTCACTGCGCGATCTACATCTTTTCAGGCTGATCGCGCTGAAAAAAGTTGTCCGACAAAACCTCTCTCTTTCGCACCCCGTCTCCTCACTCTCTCGTTTATTCAAGTCATAACAAGCAGTTTTACGGAACACTCCCCGCTTACTGCACAATATATTTTATTACATCCATAATTTCATCGTGTTTTTAGGCTAGGGGCCGGGCCGGTTGCGAACATCGAAAAAGATTTATTTTCCGCTTGGTACCCGCCCCGTACAAGTGAATATACAAGAATTATTAACTAGGTTTATTGATGTCTGACACATGTATTTAACCATCTGATGATCTTTAAATCTACTTCCCAGACTCCAGCATCTGTTTGTGGGCTGCACCATCGAAGATCAGTCCGCCGTGAAGCAGCTCACCCTGCGCGCCTTGGCCCTGCAGCTGGTGTACATCGTACGCGGCAGCAACCAATCTGCGCTGGCCCCGTGTCATGCCCTCATGCAGGAGATCGAGGACTTGGACAAGTTTCTTACGGAGTACAGTTAGTGTTGATGGCCATACTTTTGTTTCTGACTAACTGTACATCTGTACATCTGTACATCCTGATGTATTGTTGCTCCATGTATTATATTGTATTGTTCTGAGATATATAACTGTCCCAATGAGCAAATCCCTTTTTAACCTCCCCCTTCTGTGGGGGTGGAATAGACCCGTCCCTGCGCCCAAACGGGTTATTTTTGTTTACTTTATGTCTGCTAAGTTTTCTCAAGTTTATTTCCTTATTGATGGGTTTTATTTGTTTATGTTTGTTTTATTTTTGTTATTTATATATTATCTTGTAATAAAATCCTGGTTTTTCATCCTCACTGATCAACAACTAATCCATTGAACCATCATGTTACTAATTCCTGCTGTGCAGGGACATTTGAGGTCTAGAGTCCTTTTACAAAAGTTTAGAATGGTTTACACAAAGTGTTCTAGAAGCATGCGAGCGTCCTGAAGGAGTGACCCTCTGGTCACTTATAAGGGTGGGTATATCAAATACTCGAGTCGGGCCATGTCAGAAGTCGGAATAACAGAAGAGAATGTATGAGGCGTTGTATGAATGTGAATGAAGCAATAAGTGTATGCCAAGATCGAGTTGTTTGGCGGTCCGTCCTCTCTGCCTACCCCTGCGGAGAAACGGCGTGATGGTTAGTTAGTTAGTATATTTTGTATTTCCACATGATTAATTATATATTTGTAGTAAAATAATAAAAAAGAGAGAGTAGTGTGGCGGTTTATCCTATCTGCCTACCCCTGAGGGGAAATGGCGTTATGGTTAGTTAGACCATCATTACTAATTCACCGACTTTTGTTGAAGATATGGACCCGGACCAGTTCACCATCGGGGTGTTCCAGCAGATCTCGTTGCTGTCAGAGCCTAAGCCGGGCCCCGTGGCGCGCTGCCTGCTACCGCTACTGCAGAGCGTACCCCCCTCCCAAATACCCCGGCCCAATGTCAACGTAAGTTTCCCCCGCTAACTGATCCCATTTTTCTGAGCTGTAAAAACTTTTAATCTTTTATTTTATTTTTATTTGAGTAAGTTCGGGGTAGGGTAGGCAGTGCTTATGGGCCTATATGGAATTTACCCCACTGAGATAAAGATACCCGGTTCAGAAAAGTAATGCTGGGTTCCCACCTTATCTATTCTATGGTCTATCTCATAGAACGAGCCTTTCTATGATAGACAGAAATAAGGAACTCCAGTCCAATTTTTTCATTTTTTATTATCAATAATGACATTCAAACTTATATACTAGTATATTTCGTTTTTTCTAAAGTTAGTTTTCATAGTTTAAATAATTTTCATAAGCTTCAATTTTTCAAAAATGCTCCAAATCTATGGCCGGTCTGTTTTGATCAGTTTTGAGGTTAGAATGTCAAATGCCGGTCTGTTTTGATCAGTTTTGAGGTTAGAATGTCAAATGTCAAACAAGGATGAACTTTACCGTATAAAATTTTATATTCTATTCATAGTAAACCATAACTAAACATAAGTAAGAAAATTATGTACCCTTTTAGAAACTTTAACTCAAAGAATTCTAATAGTATTGAGCATTAATATTATCATAATATCTGTATTGATAATTGGTTGCTCATGTTTTCTTCCTTGGACATAAGGAAACGCATGGAAACAGCAGAAGAACGGCTAAAGTCAAGGCGTTTCAAGGATTGTACTGTTTTGTGAAACATTGATAGAATAATGGTTTGACTTTGGCAATGTTTTATAAAAAAAAGATCTGATTTTGGTACTCTTTTGTGAAACGTTTCACGAATGATGTGATTGATTTTCCATGCTGTTTTGTGATGCATTCTCTCATTGGAAGAAATATGTCAGAATTAAATTTTTTGCACATGCATATAATAAATCTGACGAATATTCGCTCTTTTAATAATATTTTTTTCTGTCACGAAACTTGCAGATTCCCAGGCCTAACCTCAACGTAAGTGGTTCATAGTAATAAAATATAATATTATGTAATGAATGCTTACAAAATATGATACAATGCGATTCAAAAGTTCCCATTTTGTATAGCATCGGATTTAGGTGACAAAATTTTTCGATGGAAAGAGAAAAGATTGCTTACGAATTTATTATGAATTCTTAGCCTGGAAAATGGCACATTGAAAAAACATCTATATTATTTATGGTAATCTTTCAAAATAAAATTTCAGTTTGAAAATTTTATACTAATGGGTTTTTCATCAATGATTGGCTTTGGGTTCATCTTGCTGTATGCACTGTCATTCAATACATAATATTCTCGCATGCGTTTTTTATGTAGGTACATGCTGAAGAAATTGTGTTTTTTTTTATCAATTTATTATTATTTGTTATTGATGTTTTAGTATTTGTAAAAATATATGTCTAGAATCTTCTGTGTAAATTATGGTTGCCATACATCTTATTTTTATTCAGATTTGTTATAAATTTCAACACATTATTATGTATTTGCGTTCGGTCAGTTTTTAACCTTTTCAAATTGGAACTTTTCAACATCAATCTTCTTGATCTGAATCAATCTACGGGTAAAGATATGCAATTGTCACTGATCTGAATCCTTCCACAGATAAAGATATGTTACTCTATTTATTCTGAATCAATCGATGGATAAAGATGTTCAACTCTAACTGATCTGAATCATTCCACAGATAAAGATGTGCAGCTCTTGCATCATAGACCCTACCGGTGAGACGGAAACAGCCGTCAAGTTCACAGCTGGCCTCGTGGCAGCTGTGCACGTGGAGGCTGAAATTCTACACGCAAGGGATCCCACGGCCCTCAGGGTCAGGGTCAAATACCCTGATCAGCATTACAGGGTCGCTGTTCCTAGGTCAGGCGACTTGAGGAAACTTCATGATGATGGTAAATATACAATTTTTCCAATCTAATATAATATTGTGCATCAATAACTGTAGTTAGACCATAAACAAAACAAAGGTGCGTAGATGCATGTCTCTTGCTATGTGCAGAATTGGCGAGATTTATTAGTATTTTGCTAGCGTTTGTAGGTGGGTCTTTTATTTTTGGCGGAACCATAGTATCTAATACCTGGCTTCACCTGGGTTTCAACACTTCTGAACAATTCCAAAATATTCAACAACAAAATATATGGCGTTATGTCTTATTTTGTTTGACAAACTGCGAAAATGGTATCAGTTGTAGCTGCATACTTCTATAGACCATTTGAGTTCATAAAAAAACAGGTAGAGTTAAGGTTTGTATGGAAATAATCATTAGGTGTACATGGCGTGAACCAATCATCTACACAGTACGAATTTGATGTTGCGTTTAAATACACCTTAAATGGTGTAGCACTCTCCTCCGGCTATTGCTCGACTCTATCTCAGCATTCGTGGGTGGGTCTGATGTATGAAGCACGGGGAAGTGGGATGTATATCATGATACTAGAAATAAAACCCTATTTAAAGGAAAAAACATAATGTTTATTGGCTCCATAACCAGATTGTAATGTTAGAGGAAAAAGAGTAGAGAGGAGGATTAATTTTAAAACGAAACCATTTCCAGAATAAAGGGATGGCTCTTGTGGACAGATTCTTATTCTCAGCATCAGGTAAGGCCGCTACAGTCCTGATGTTCACCGATTCTCACGATCGCCATCCGCGAGGTCTATGACGACTCTCGGCAGCGCCATCCGCCACAGCATCTTCCGTGCGGTCCAGACAATAATAGGGGAGGATGCTACCTTTTTGTCCTGTATGGTCGTCGATATAGCCCGTTAATCCTCAGCACGGATTCTTTTTCTAACGCACCTGGCACGCGCGATTGGATTTGACTTTACGGAATTGGCCATCCGTAATTAAAAAAACATACCCACTTCGGGTAAATAGGGTAGACGCTCCCTGGCATCAAACAAAACAGGAAAACTAATACATAAAAAAACTCCACTTCAATCACGTCGAGCTCCACCGCCCGTGTCAGGTTATGTCCGACGCCATCTTGTCTTAGCTCTCTTCCGTCGGATGTCTCCCATAGACATTTTCTCACAAATCTCTTCCGTAGACAATAATAATAATAATAGACGCGGGGTCAGTATTTACGTTACAATGGATATATCAATGCTCCATAGCTCTTGATATAAACGACTTCGCGATCTGTAAAAAGTTGAGTTCAATTCTACACAGTATGATTTTGATATTGCATTTACATACACCTTAAACGGATGTATCAATGCTCCATACCCCCTTGATATAAACGACTTCGCGATATGAAAAGAGTTGAGTTCAATTCTACACAGTACGATTTTGATGTTGCATTTACATACACCTTAAACGGATATATCAATGCTCCATAGCTCTTGATATAAACGACTTCGCGATCTGAAAAGAGTTGAGTTCAATTCTAGACAGAAAAAGCTGTCAAAATTACATGGCAACGACTCACCGTTCAAGAGATTTTGGTACAGTCCATGATTTTAGACATACTAAATGATAATCTTCAAAGTTTATTTTCGAAAAGCCTGACAAAAATCATTTATCCTGGTATCAAAAATTTCTAGGCCCTGGTTTGAGTTAAGAGGAATGGCTGCGTTGCCTGTTTCATACATAACTTAATTTTGGATTTGAGGCCAAAATACCAAGATACGTATTTTTTTAATTAAAGGTTTAGTAATATCTAGTATGGATGAGAAGTATTTCATTTACTTTTGTTTCAAATTATGATGTTATAGGTCATGAAAAAAAAAATCATAATTTTAGATGCAACTTAGAAAATTATTTGCGGGTTCATCGTATTTAAAAAAAAAATTATCATGTTTGTTATGTAAATATGATTACGTGAATAAAAATATAAAAAAAAACATTTAAAAAAATAATGTTTTTTCGGGTCGAAATTATGTACGACAAATTTGTGTTCCAACGTAAATTGGTCATTTTTAATTTAATTTAAAGTCCTGCATAATGCTTATTTTAATATTTTTAAAAAAATTTTATTTTATATTTCATTATATTTTCAAAGCAGACGGGATAAAACTTTCTTTTAAATCACCGTTAGCCCCCAAATAATTGTTAAAGGTGGCTCTGAAATCGTGAAAAATCAATTCCTTTAATGGTCTATATTTCATAATGTAAAACAAAAATAAATAAATTACTTCTAATCCGTACTATATATTTACTATACTTTTTGAGAATGGTAATAAAAAAGTTTAATTGTTTAGGCAGCATCATTATTGTCTACTCGTCTATTGTGTACTTCTCCGGCTTGATGTTTTACACCAAAGGCCATTTCATCACAGAATTAATTAAAATATTGTGTTTTTTTACAGCTGATAACAAATCCGAAGACGGCACTAACCTCCGCCTGCTGACCAAGGTCCTGATATCTCATCAGGTCTGGACGGAGTCCTGTCCCATCGAAATAACCCTCTGCCTCGCTGTTCCCGACCAAATTGGATTCGCCCGAAAAGAAGCTTCGCTTATAGACCTATGCAAGCCGGTCAAAGTCAATGTGGCCCCTAAACCCATCAAGAGGGGGATTTAGAACCTTCATAATTAAATAATTTAAAAAAAACTGTATTTGTTTATGAAAGGTCGGAAAGTGAAGAAAAGCATAAATCGTAATTAATTGTAGAACAGGTATACAATGTAAATGATCTTCTAAGTTCAATCTTGTATGAACGAGTCCTAAATATTAAAATATATATATTTGGGGCTAGTAGTATTAGACCGAAACAATGAACACGGCAAATTTGAATGCTAACATTCAAAACTATATTTTTATTCATAAACGACGGCTAATTCTTAGTCCAAACCCATGAATTTGTACACATTCAAATAAATTTGAAATGATGTGTATTAGTTTTAATGATATCTAGATAAGAATTATGTTGTGTAATAAAATGTAATGACGGTTCCATGAAATAAATCATTTGTTTTTATTTTTACCTTATGCCTCACCACACAATCGCCCAACGCCCCAACTTGAACTCGGTTCGGAGTTGGGACGTTGGCTGATCGTATAGTGACTATAAATCGGGCAACTACACGATCGGCCAATATTCCAACTACCAACTCCAAACTGGTGATGCCATTTTAGCTAAAATCTATCGATCTTCCAATATTCATAGAAAGTCTACCGAAATTTATAATTTTATTGATACAATTCGTTACTCATAATACTGGAAATAAATATAACGGATAGCTGTTGTGTCTGTCTTAGCTCCGTATTTTATTTTTACTCAGTCAGGTTGCAGTGCAAAAAAATATAACAACTAGCCCCGATTATAAATCGGATTACATGCAATTTCGCTATTGAGGTGATTTTTCTTGAAAAACAGAACTGCAAATTATCCAATTATTATTATTATTATTACTAGCCAAATAAACATATTTGGGCATTTATTTATATTTGAGTCTTTTTTCATCATTATAAACATAGTTCAGTCATGTTTTATTCTTCGCCCAGCACATCCGTCGAGATCGCCTGCTGAACTCGTACTGAACGGCAAATGTGTGGAGGCCGGTTTGAGCGAGTTCAGCCAACTGTTTTGAAGGTTGGGCCAACTAGATCGCCCCCGGGGCGATCTCGCCGAACTCGAGCCAACGTTGGCCCAAAGCGTACGAACTACACAATCGCGAGTTGGGAGGTTCGCCCAACCTCCCAACTCGCGATTGTGTTGTTGATTAGTTTTTGCCATAAAATATATGTATGTACATATTATAATATCGGTCTGTCTCATTAGAACTGTACCGGACGTAATGCCACACAAGCGAACTGTAACTGATCCCGATCTGTGGAGAGGGCTGGGAGGGGAGAAAGCACAACCTATCGTTCCCTCTGCAAAGGGGAACGATAATAACAACAAGACCTCGTTTACGACTTTTGTAATTTGCAAATTATTTACGATTTGTGTAATTTGCAAATGTAATTTTGCACAAAAACCCCAATCCATGCAGAATTATAAGTAGAGCTCGGGGCTGTGTCCGTGTGACGATGCTTGGTCTGGGTCCAATGAGAAGCAGTAGTCCGATGGGGGTCCGTTGTAAACGGTGGTCAGAAGGAAAGAAGGCGAGTAGGTCAGAAGTCAGAGCGAGCGGGTAGTCGAGGAAGAGGAGCGTCTTGTCAAGTGGACAGTCGAGGAAGCGGAGCGTCTTGTCAAGCGGGCAGTCGCTGGCTAACTAACAAGAACTGACTTTCGCAGGCTACTTAAGGCAATTTGTGTGATCCGCAGAGCCACCGTGCTCTGCGCATGTCTGACAGGCACCTTTCTCTCTAGTCATTCATTTTCTGAGCGGTTGATGAGAACATGTTACGCAGACATGTGAACAGACCGCCCAGTTACACAAAGGGATCGGGTGCGTTCACGGACAGTGAAGAAATATTTATTTTCCATACCACCCGATTCCCTTACAAGTTAGACATAATATCAACAATCTGCACAGGTGGAAAATGACAAAAATGGTGATGTCAAAACATTCTGGGAGAGGCGAACACGTCCGACACAAGAACATTTAGAAAATGGTTCTTGCTAACCATTTTAGTAAAATAGAAGGATATGAAAATTATTGATCCTATCCTAATTTTAGTTTCTAATTTCTAGTGCATCGGAATTGCCCATCGGATAACCAAAATCCGTTGAATGACGGCATACTCGATTTGCAATATAATTGGTTTAATTGTATGATTGCATTGTTAGTGATAATATTATGTCTAGTTAATAAGAATATTTTTGTGTATATTGTCGGCACTTGTATGGGGCCGGAATCAGCGCAAAATAAATATCTGAATTTCCTGACTGGTCCGGCCCCACTAGTCAAACATTTGTGCAAGCTATGAAATATTATGTTCTAATTTGTGAGGGAATCGGGTGCGTTTGCGAAAATAAATGTTGCTTCCCTGTCCGCAAACGCACCCGATTTCAGATTTCTTTATGTATGTAACGGGCGAGCGTATTCTCATCGACCGCCCAAAACTGAATGACAAATATAACTGACAGAGTGAGATGACGTGGTGCGAGGGAGACGGGTGATTTCGGGTGAACATTCACGACGCTACTTGACGCAGACTGCTGTGTCGATAGTGCCGTGAGAGGCTAACTTGGCGCCCGGCGTCGCGCCTGGTTGGCATTCATATATTGGCCGAAAATAGGCTTACGCTTCGACCAACACCATCTCTGCTCCCCCGACCGCTCTACCTCGCTCTACTTGAAACAAACCTGCCTTCTTCTTCTCTGACCCCTGCTGACCCTTGGACCATCCCCCGGCCTACCAACACTCACCGGAATCAGACCCTCGCATTATCACGGACAAGGCCCACAGAGCACCATCCAAGTTTGCACAAAAGTGTATTTTGTGCAAAAGGATTTGTACAGCAGCACTCGAACTTGCACAAAAGTGTATTTTGTGCATTTTGTACAATTATCATTATTGCAAGGTTTACAAGTCGTCGTCGTTCCTCCTTGCAAAAGGAACGGCAGGTCGCCACTCCCTCCTCTCCAGCCCTCGTCGCAGATCGGGATCAGCCGCCCTCTACAGTCGTTTGTGTACCACACGTCTGGTACAATTTCTTTTCGGGAAATTATTTATAATAGACATATAAACACATTGTTTGGCAAGACAGCACAATTTACAAAAAAATCTTTTTGCTAAAAAAAGTAAGTTATTATGAAAATATATTCAGGCGGGCTGTGCGCAAATTTATCCTCGGTACACTACTGAAGTATTAGATCGCCGCAACTTGGCGTTCCAAAGGTTAAGCATAGGTGGATTTATTAGCTAGTTTGATTGCATTTTGTCGTAGAGACACACACTGACATTGGGCTTTAAATTAAGATTTTTTCTTCTGAAAATTCTTCCATTCTTTAAAAATATCATTACAAATTTTGTCTGTGGAGGCCCCAGTAATGGTGAAGTTTGTTTTGTAAGCCCCAAATAAATTACCCCTGATCTAGCGATTTGGTAATTGATTACTCCAAAAACTGTTTTGATGAGGTTATTTAGCATAAAAAAATTATGCAAAACAGCGAAAAATATTACGGCAAACTTCTGTTGTGATGAAGAATCCATTTGGCCGATACATAGATAATAATATAAGATTACTTTTATTTTAAATCTATCTAAAATACCCGCGAAGCCGTAATAACGACCAGGTGGCCGCCGCTTGATTATTTTTTTGGGGATCCCTCTTGTGTGGTCTCTTATAATCAAAAAAAAATTTAGATACATACATTTGATATGACGGTGCGTCGGGCAGTTGGTATAATTCTAGGAATAACGCAAAAAGGGAGGAATAGAAAAGCGATCTTAGGTAGTTACAAGTAATTTATTTTGATAGTCGTGGGGTTAGTCTTAAAACTAGAGTTAATCTTAATTAGACCTAATAAATACAATAAAACTAGATAGGCAATTACTTAATTCTACTGTTAAAGTCTTTGAGGTTCACTGGCTGACAGGGTGGAGGAATTATCATTAGAGTCGGAGGCACTTCCCTTTTTGGTGATGGCTGTCCAGGGTCCAGTGGCTGCTTTGTATGTAGAGTCCTCGCGTTCGCACTACGTATTCGTGTACCTCCGGATCGGGAGTAGGTGCAATGCGGCGATAATCAGAGGCATGGGCGGTCTCCGATGTTGATCTCCGAAGGGCGAAGATCAGTTACTTCCTTCTGGGATGGAAGCGTAGAATTCCCTCGTCGTCAAAGGACCTGGGCGGCCTCTCCAAGGAGCGAGAATAGGAACCTTCCTGGGCGGAAGGTTTCACTTGGCTGTGTGTCCTGGGCGGACTACTGCAACCGACTCGTCTGTCCTGGGCGGACTACTGCAACCGACCCGTGCTTCCTCGGGGGAAGCTTTCACTCGACTGTGTCCTAGAGCCCACTGTCCTTCTGTCTACCTGTAGGTATTATCTTTTAACCCGCATTGTTCAGCGGCCTTTGTTCCGTCGGGCGGCTCAATTCCTTTGAGGTGTTTATTGCCGTCTCATAAAATTCCAAAAGAATTGCGGACTTTCCCAAAATAGCAGTTAAGATTATATTATTTTCGTTACGATTTTTCTAACAATAGGTTCGGCTAGCCTTTGTACTAAATTAATTTTATGGCCGGTCTAATCTGGGAATTCCTATTATTTAAAATGCACATTTTAAAGCTAAATTATTTCGGTGAATTCGGTCATTTATTTTAGGTGATTACAAAAGGCTATATCACATTGTTGCATTCCCATGAGTTATAAATTCAACTAATTTCGGGACTATTAATTTGCAGTACATAAAATTAAGTTTAACAGAGTTTTCAAGGCAAATATGTAATGATAATGGCCCAGCGTTCCGTTCTTCTTTCCTATGGTCACGCCTCTTCTGTGCCAAGAATTTGCCGCCACATGATTTGTTTTGCCCATTTATGGCGAAACCACTGGGTCGCCTGCTCGTGTGAAAGGGAATTTATTGTATATTGATTATTTTTCATAGAGAATGAATTTTTCGATATTTATCTCGTTTCAACATTTTCCATGAATCATTGTAATCTGTCTATGACATTCATATAATAAATATGGCGGCCGCCGGTTTGACGTCTCTCGTTCGCGTATCTTTAATATTTACTATTTTAGTATGTAGTTTATTTTTCAATTTAGCAAATGGTAAGTGATAATACCATTGTATAAGTTTAATTGTTATAATAACCGTGAATTTCAAATATATTAAGCACGTTTTCATTTAGAAAATTTGAAATGTTTCTTGACATTGACGTGCTAAATTTCTATTGGTTGTTGGCTGTCAAATAGACATTTTAATTACGTGGCCCAACAACTTATCTTTCCGATACTAAATATTAAACACCAATTTGCTCAAATAGTGTAATAAATTATGATGCATTTCATACACACTAAAAATTTAAACCCCACTTATAAAACAAATTCTAATACATAATGCCATTAACTCTGTCAATGTAAACGATAAATGTATTATTTTAATCGAATTACTAAATGAATCACGCTTAATATGATCGCTTTTATTTATTTCTCATTGTAATTTTTCTGCGAAATGAATCTAATAAAATCAAACTAACCTCACTTCAAATATAATTCAGGAGATTTAACTAACCCGAAATGAGTATCCTTTGATAGTCAGTCTTACCCTTAAACCAATTTTTTACGGTAAATTTATCAACCTTAGAACATTGAATAGGTGACAGTCTTCAGCTCAAAACTGTTATTTTTGTTGTAGCAATGTACACTTAATCACCGTTTCCATACAAGCTTTCACTCTATACATTTTCCTATGAACCCAAACGGTCATTAGGTTAAAAATGATTTTGTCACCATGGCGCGTTTTTCACGTTGTGTGTGTTTGCATACTGTAATACATTAGGTGTACTAATTCCTGTGTTGTAGATACACTCAGTATCGCCCTGGTGAAAGGCCACCACTAAAAATCGAAATATTGCTTGAAATAGGTTTAGTCATCTTTAACAACCAGATCTGAATAGCCAGATACTTTCCAATTTTTCTCTTCCTCAAATTCTTGCCCTTCCAACATCTTTCAGCCTCACAAAGTTCCTAAAATTTGGAATGCATAGTCCCACTGTCTCCAGACAGTTGGAACTCTGGTACTGTAACCACATCAAAAAAGTAAAATAAGGCAGGATGCACATTCTCATGAATTCTCATGTGACCAAGATTTCTAACATCGTAAAGAATAAATGCTTTGATTTGGCACAGATTAACAATTTTTTTTCTTTAATTTTGTTATTTTATAAAACTTACACTTAAAAATTTTAGGGCACACAACAGAATTTGTTACGTGTGGCTCAATTCTTAAGCTGCTGAACAAGGACCTCCCCCTGCGACTGCATTCTCACGACATCAAGTACGGCACTGGCTCAGGACAACAGTCCGTCACGGCCATAGATCTGCAGGAAGATGTGAACAGCCACTGGCAGGTCTTGGCCGAAACGGGGAAGCAGTGCAAACGAGGGTACGCTATTATTTTAAAAGTTTATTGTTGTACTATCGTAACGGTACTGGCTGCAACGTATCCTAAGCTGCTTTGGACATGTTGCTCGCCAAATTGAGAATTCGAATCTGGAAAAACTCATGGTCACTGGCAAAGTGGAAGTAATGAGAAGTAGAAAAAAATCACCGATATATTACAGGCTTCTGGAACGTCTGTGTCCGCGGCTCTCCGTGCAGTGCAGGACCATGAGAAGCCGAGGAGCCTTGTTCATCAGGGAGATTGGAGTGATCAGAGCAATCGTCTGTGCAGGCTTTAGTCGTATTTAGTAAATAGATCTGAATAGCCAGGTACATCCCCACCTTTCTTTTCCTCCATCTCCTTGCCATCCCCCTCTATCTTTTCAGCCTCACAACATACCCCAATAGGGGATGCCATAGACCCATTGGCTTCAGACGGTTGAGAACAGTTGGGACTCTTGTGCGGTATTCACATAAAAAGAAAAAAAAGTATTATATAGACGCAGAATGCCATTGTGCGTGTGAATTTTCTATGCGAGTTCTACATAAACAATGGTATGTCACCTAGCAACTCTTGGAATCTATACTGTGATCAAGTTGTTTTCTGTCGTGCCTAAGAAATATTATTAAAAAAGTTGTGTTATTTAAAAATATATGTCACCTGCTATGTAACTGTACATAGCAATGATTAAAAAAATTGATCTGTAAAAGCTGTGCATTATTATATGGTGTGATATCATTATATATATAAAATTTTTAATATTTCAGAGACCCCATAAAATGTGGCAGTACCATCAGGATGCAGCACGTGGCGACCCGCAAGAACCTACACTCGCACCACTTCACCTCCCCGCTGTCCAAGCAGCAGGAGATCTCGTGCTATGGGGATGAGAAGGGGCTCGGGGATACGGGGGACCACTGGCAGATTGTCTGTAACCAGGACTACTGGAAGAGGGATGGATTTATCCACTTGCGGCATGTGGATACTGATGTGTGAGTAGAATAGACTTATTTTTAATTTTAAAACTTCACTACTTTTTTAACTCCACACAGGAGGCCCTGAGGGAATCATTTCCGTAAGGAGTAATTCATTTTCAAGAAAGTCGTTTTTGCCCTGAGGGAATCATTTCCGTAAGGAGTAATTCATTTTCAAGAAAGTTGTTTTTGCCCTGAGGGAATCATTTCCGTAAGGAGTAATTCATTTTCAAGAAAGTCGTTTTTGCCCTGAGGGAATCATTTCCGTAAGGAGTAATTCATTTTCAAGAAAGTCGTTTTTGGGGATGCTGTTAAAAGGGTATTTTTGAGGAAAGGAAGGAGTGAACCTTAAAGTTGTAGGAGGAAACATAGAGGCCAGCAAATCATTCTACAGCCGAGCTGTTGAACACAATAAGTTGTAGAAACAACCCATTCTCATATGGCAAATGTCAACCGCGTATAGTATGGATGAGTATTGTCGAATGATACGCATTCCTGGTTTCATCTACATTCATACATATTCGTCTACTAGTAGTTTATTTATTTTATTCAAATCCGGTAGCCCGTAGGACATTTAGAATTATAGGCCTATTTCACTTATATGAAATATATCGAAAATTTTCGAAAAAATTGTGAAGAAAAGACTAAATATATTCAAATTTATTTTTTATAACTTATTGAAGTTTGTAAACCTCATTGTAATATTTAATCATTGAAGAAGATAATATTAACACATTCCAAATGAACCACGAAACCGAAAAAACAACAGAAATTAAAAAGATTGAAATGACTGAAATCTTTTTAATTTCTGTTGTTTTTTCGGTTTCGTGGTTCATTTTGGGATGTGTTAATATTATCTTCTTCAATGACTAACTATATTCATTAAAATAATCTTAACCATATATACATAGATATACAGAGTAATCTGGACAAATCAAATAAATGTATAGGAATTTTCATTGATTTAAAGAAAGCGTTTGACAGCATTTCACATAAAAAAACTTGTATAGAAATTAAAAGGTAATGGAATTGACCACATAGCCCGTAAATGGATAGAAAGCTACTTAACCGACAGACCTCAAATGGTAAAATTAAACCAAACATTAAGTAAATTAGGAATCCCTCAAGGCACCGTCCTGGGACCATTATTATTTCTAATATATGTAAATGACATTTTCCAGCAAACAAATTAATGGTGAACCTCTTCTACAGATGATATTGTATTATTAATAAAAGCTTTAACATGGGGAACTAGTTAACAAATTTGCAAATAATGATATAAATATTTTTAAAATATGGTTTGAAAACAACCTACTCACAATTAATGCAAAAAAAAAAAACAACACATGTCTTATTCTCCATATATAAAATGTCTAAACAAAACTTTAATATCATAATCCACGATAACAAGTGGGACAATGAAAACTCTAAACAAACCGATAAGTTTACCATAATCAACTCTCCTTCTGAAATTAAATACCTCGGTGTGATCATTGATCAAAACTTGAATAGACACATCACAGAGCTAGTAAAGATAATAAGGAAATGTATGTATATATTTGTCAGGCTAAGAAATATTTTAAATGTGAAAATAATAAAAAACGTGTACTATTATACCATTGTTCACTCTTTGCTTATCTACGCCATTATTGGTTGGGGAGGATCTTATAAAAAATAATTTTAATTCAGTGAAAGTTTCACAAAGAATCATAAAAGTAATACTTAAAATAAATTCCACCTTCTCAACGAAATCACTTTTCACACTATTTCCAGTACCAAATGTTGAAGATATATTTAAGCAAGTTTCTATTATAAAAATTTGTAAAGAGAAAAATCTTAAAGAAATCAGGAATATTACAAAGTTATGAGAAATGGAAATCAATTCATAAGATCCAATTTTAAAACAACTCAAATGCAAAACCATTATATTTATCAAGCCATAAAAAACTACAACAATCTCCCCATTGAAATCCCCTGTATTAATGTTAGTGACCAATCAGAAGAAATACATAAAATTAAACTCTTCTTTAAAAAAAACTTACCTAAGTAAAATTTCATTCAAAACATTTTATAAATAGAAGCAATTTAAATATTATGTACCTACCAGATTAAAAATCGTGGCTCCCTTATCTGACACAAGAACTCCTCTTTTCTGATAAGGTATACACGACCCTTATAAGAAATAAAAAAAGTAAAAAAAAAAAAAAGTTATGTAATACCAAACTTTGTCTACATTTCAACCATCTTTTCAAAATCTCCTTTTTTCGCGAGAAAGTGAAGAATATGTCATAATTTTTTACAGTTACACATATGGATATAGCTCCATAGCTCATGATTGAAGTGATGTTGCGAGCTTTAAATAGTTTGACGGGCTCCGTGATTGTGTGGTTACGATCCTTGGCTATGAATCCGGATGTCCCGGGTTCAAACCCCGGCGTGTGTACAAGTAAATTTTATTTGATTAATTTATGTTTCACGATTTATTCATTTAAAATAATATATAGTATATTTGCGGCACGTTCCAGAGTGGTAGATACTTTCAGTATCGCCCTGGTGAAAAACCATCATTCAGAATCGAAACGTTGAATGAAATGACTTAAGCTGTGTTTGGTGACCAGATCTGAATAGCCAGGTACTTCCCCACTTTCCTCTTCTCCATTCCTTCCCTTCCACTACATTTAGCCTCACAAAATACCCCAATTGGGAATTCCATAGTCTGTGTCTCTCCAGACGGTTGTGAGGAGAGGGTACTCTTGTACGGTATTCAAATAAAATTAAAAATACGGATTTCCCTGTTTATAGTCAAGATAGGAGGAAATTTGTTAATATTGTTGTCAGTAATTTAATGGTTTATTGTACATATTTATGAGTATTTGTGTAGTTAAACCACAATAACTAACCACATGGCTTTAAAAACAAAATATGAGATAAGATAGTACAGACTATAAAATGTGGAAAACTTTCATTCCATCCATTGATTACTAAATACCAGATTAATAATGAAATATTAATAATATGAAAACATTAAGTGAACAGAGTTAAATATTAGCAAATACTATAAAGTGACAATACCTCCAGCTACTGACATTTGATGGAAATATGCCACACTAGCGCCCTCTAGCGGCTCGAGTTGTACGAATTGGTTATTTGATACATTTTAATAGATTTTCTGTGAAATATATTCTTAATTATTGAAATCGAAAATTAAAAAAAAAAATTAGGTAACCTACATTTGATGTTACTCCTTTTTTGTTCATAAATGAAAAAAATATATTAAAGATGCAATTAGGTTTGTGCTAACAATACTGCCGTGGTAAGTAAAAACACAGTATCTTCCTTGAGACTCTCAATGCAGAATCGGCGTTTGACGTCTTTTGGTTTCAATTCATATGGCACCCAATTTCCAAGCTTTTGGATGAATCCCAATGCTTTTAAACGTCTGGAAATGGTTGCTTGATCAATTCCCAATGATTTTGAAAGTTTAGTTTTTAAAAGCAATTAATTTATTTTTTTAATTTTTATTTTTTTATTTTTTATTTTATTTTTTTTATTTTTTTTATTTTTTTATTTTTATTTATTTTTATTTTTTATTTTTATTTTCTTTTTTTTTAGTTTTTTAAAGTTTTTACTTGCGTTTAGCATGCATCTTCATCGAGCAATGCCTCCAATTCTTCAGCTTCAAAATTTTTTGGCTGTCCGGGTCGTTCTTCATCTTCTAAGTCGAAATTGTTAGTTTTAAACCGTGCAAACCACTTCTGGCACGTTTGATTTACTTATTATTATTTACTTATTATTATTTACTTATTATTACTTACTTATTATTATTTACTTATTATTATTTGCTTATTATTATTTACTTATTTTTATTCATGTATTATTACTTAGTGATTTTATTTATTTATTCTTATTTACTTATTTTTATTCATGTATTATTACTTACTGATTTTATTTACTCACTACGTCTTGTTAACAAAAATATGGTCACCCTATGATTGTGGCTAATTGGAACTAGAGGTGAGTAAAAAAACGTAAAACCGTTTTTATAAAAGCGTTTAAGTTAGGAAACGGTTGCAACCGTTTCGAGGATTTTAGAAAAACCGTTTAAAAAAATCTGTAACTACTTCTGCAATAAACCCGCGCGAAATGATTCCAGTAGAGGATAATTCGCTTGAGAATTACGCAAGAAACATTTAAAACAGCGCCCCGCAACATTTACTAAACTCGTAACCGCCGTAAACCGTTCAAAACGAACGCTTTCGCGTGAAACGCTTTTTCCCGACACCCCGTTTCTGACCGTTGCGGGAAAACGCTTTAAAAAATGTAACGCCCTCCCGCAACGCCGGCCCGCAACGCTAAACGCGAAATGCCGTAACCCGTTACACATAACGCTTTCTTGTAAAACGCTTTCTCGTGAAACGCTTCGAAAAACGGCTTCGAAAAACGGCTTCGAAAAAATTAAACGCCCGACTGCAAACGCCATGCGATATTTGCCGTGACCCGTTGCAAACAAACGCTTTCGCCGCATCGTTCACCGCGAAATGTTGTAGTTTAATAATCACGATAGAATGGTTTCCAACGATTTCGAGTTTGGGATCTACTTTTTACCTTCATTTTTCGTGGACATCAACTTCTAAAAATAATTTTATAAAGATTTTAGCTGTTTTTTTGTTGTTTTAGTATTTCGGAACTGCAGATAAGTACGAATCTAGCAAAATTAATTTGTCCTACAACCATGGTATTATTTTTATCTTTCATGGTTATAAATTTAAATTATGGGAATGATAATTATTTTCTCCGTAATTGTTAAGATTAAGAAAGGACTCTTAGATGTTTTGGGCACGTTGAGCGGATGACCGAAGAGAGGTATAAAGAGATTACATGGCGTGGAAGATAATGGTATAAGAAGTCGGGGACACCCGAAGAATATATGACATAATCAAGTGAATCAAATACATACTGGAGTAGTATAGTATGATATATGAATGTGAATGAAGCAAGGAGTCTATACCGAGACAGAGTTGTGTGACGATCTATCCTCTCTGCCTATCCCTGCTGAGCAAAAGCATGATGGTTAATTAGTTAGCGTAGTAATAAATGCCGTATATTCGCGTATAATATCAGCCGGGGTATCTCGACTTGAAAGAAGAATGTAAAGTGATTTTTAGACTAGAAGAAAAAAATAGTGTAATGATTGTAATGTACAGAAACGGCAGACCTACTAGTGATAAAAAAATATATATTCTCAAGCAAACACGGTTCCTTTTGATGCGATCTCTTTTCCTTTCGTGGGTGCGTACTTCATCGAGTGCAATCCATCTCTGAAGTACAAAGAAAGTGTTCATGAAATACAATATAATGAACCACCACCAGCTAATGTTAGTAACGTAGAAAAAAGGTTAAACTATTTATCGTAGTGAATTGTGGCTCATTAAACAAAACGTTCTAATTTTTACTATTCGCCTTTACTTAATCTGGCGAGGTAATTCAAACCCGAATGTTTACAAAAAAGCCAACAGATCTGTTTATGGCTTGTCTCAAGTAAGTAATAATAATAAAATGTCGCAGATAATCAATATTATCTTTCCAAAAAGGGCCCAAGCATTTTGGTAATATCAAATATGGCACCAACAAAATAAAAATCTTCGATTGTTCAGTGCCACATTTTAGGTGACATCGGAATACGCAAGATTGATTATTATTGTTTCGATTTTTAGATCATTCTGGAAGATTCCTTTTTCAATCCATACATGCAGTCATAAAGTATATTATTTGGGGCGATTTAGTATTTGAGCATTTTGTCAGTTTAGTATGGGAAACATTGTCTTAACGCGAACATTGACAAGTGCCGTCGTTCCTCGTTCAGTTTTATAATTTGTTGTTATTATTATATCAAGACTATTTTACCTACTTCTATGATGTCGTCGCATAAACGCAGAAAGGTTAGTGTTCTATGGACACATTTCGAAACTGTTGGGGATGATTTGGCCTCGTGTAATATATGTAAGACGCGCATTTCATTTAAATCTACTGTGTCTAATTTGAAAATGCACCTAAAGAGAAAACATCCCCTAGTATATTTAACTTTGTTCAATTCGGAAATCTCCGGTCGGCAAAGTGTGATTCTTCCGCTGGCTAGAGTGGCTAGTCAAACTATAACCGAAAGTGATCAAACAAGTGTGAGTGTGAGTGCTTCTGAATTATCAGCTCAGTCAGTTGAAAAAACACAGGTCATAGCCAGCACTTCAGGTTTTTCTCTTGGAAAAAAGACACAGCAAAATATTATGTCTTTTATTCCAAAAACATTAGTTCGCGGGAGAAAAAACAAATTGACGATTTGGTTATGGGCCTCTTTATAGAAGATCTTCAACCCTTCAGCATGGTTGAAGATAGTGGTTTCGTCAAATTGATGGCTGGTGTAATTCCATTATACACTTTACCCAGCAGAAAATACGTGTCAAATAATTTGTTGTCATTGCATTACGATAAATGTGTTATTAAAGTTGTAGACTTGTTAAAAACTGAGGCACCGAGTGTTTGTTGAACTACAGATCTTTGGTCTTCTTCCACGACCGAGAGTTACATGGCTATAACGGCACACTTTTTTACAAAAATTTTGAACTTCAAACCGTTTTACTGGGTTGTGCCTCTTTTAGCGGGCCCCACACAAGTGTAGAGTTGGCTAAAGAATTAAAAAGGATCGTGGAAAAGTGGGAGTTAGGTGGAAAGGTGCTAGTTGTTGTGTCCGATAATGCATCTAACATCAATGGTGCTATAAATGACATTCTCAAGTGGAAACACTTTGGCTGTTATGCACATATAATAAACTTAATTGTTCAAGATGCGTTAAAAATTGTTTCAGATACAACCAATAAATTTAAAACAATCGTTAGACATTTCAAAAAAAGTTACCTGTCTACTGAAAAATTATTAAAATATCAATTAAATTCGGGAGTTGTACAACCAAAGAAGTTACTGCAAGAAGTTCCGACACGATGGAATTCAACATATTATATGTTAAAACGCTTATCGGAGCTTCAAGAACCTGTACAATGTACGATAGCCGTAATTAACAAAAATCTACCGTGTCTTGCACCTGAAGATTGAAAACTGTGCAAGCAATTAATCGAGATTTTGGAACCGTTTGAGCAGGTTACGAAAAACATCAGCGGGGAAAAATACATGACTGGCAGTCTTGTTATGGTTTTAACATCGGGCCTATTGAAAGTTTGTGAAATTTTATCAAAAGAAATTTTAGGTGCACAAGCAAAACAAGTCTTGGCAAAATTAATATTAGGAATAAATGATAGATTCAACGACATTGATCAAAATGAATCCTTAGCATTGTGCGCATTATTGGATCCGAGATTCAAAGCGCGTGCATTTAAAATAACGTCAGCGGCTGAGAATGCTAAGATGAAAGCTATCGATTTAGTCATTGAACTCTTAGATGCAGAAGCGGGAGAAGTTAAGATAATACCACAATGTGTTAATATTACCCCCACAAAACGTCGCGAACTATCAATTCTATTTGACTTTGATACCGATTGTGAACACCATAGCATCGCCAGTTCCTCGTCTTCCAGAGCATCACGAGAAGTGATAATGTTTTTGGAAGAGCCCTTATTGCGACGACAAAATAACCCATTAGAATGGAGGAGACAAAATCAATATGTGTACCCCAATCTATCGAAAATATTCCGCAACAAATGCAACTTCTTGGCGACGTCAGTTCCCTGTGAGCGAATGTTTTCAAAGACAAGATTAATTTTAAGTGACAGAAGAACAAGATAAAAATCTAAAAAAGTCGAGCAACTGATGTTCTTTAATATTAATAAATTTTGAATCTTTTAAAACTCATAAAAATAGTTAACTTAAAATATTTAACCCAAAAATAAAGTGATGTAATAATAATATAAATGAATACTGTAGTACTAATATTGAATCTCAGTTGACCGTTATTATAATTGAAGTATATAATATTATCAGAGTGTGTGCTTACTTTTGTGGCCTTATTTGTGATTGAATTTATTTTAAATTATCGCTAAAGTTGACCCCAACCCCGTCCTCACATTTTGGTAAGTTCATATATATATTTGAATAGGAAGCCATGAAGCCTATGATTTATAGTATCTAAACAACCTACATATATTACTTTTTATCATTCAACGCAATTATAACAGACGATAACTTTTATTTATTTTATATTTATGTATATGAAAAAAAAACGTTATTTTTAAACGGTTTCTAGAAACCGTTTATTTTGAGAAACCGAAACGGTTTCGGTTATTTTGAAAATGAAACTGAAACGCCCACCTCTACTACAGTGTGTACTACCTGGAAATTACTGTTTTCAGGAAGTGGAAATAATGTGTTATTGTGGCAACTACATATAATATTAAATTTGAAGCAATTTTAAAAGCTAAACTGAGTACTTGCTACAAAGGATAAATGATTTCAAGTAGTATTGAAATATTATTTATACATAGTTTAATAGTAGCCTTTATATCACCGTCTTTGAGATGTTAATGGCAGTTTATATTGAATACCTATTTATTTATAAAGAAGCCTTAGGTGTAAAATTTAAAAAAAAAATTGCTTCTTTTTTGACATCGTACACCCCGCACTAATTAAACAGAACAGTTTTGAACGCACGTAAAAAAGGACACAGTATGTTCATCGTGGTACGAATTGAATTGCAGACAATATGTGGACTGTTATTTGGTTCCCAATGAGGAACAACCAGAATCGGAAGGTTAAAAAAATACGCTTATTGATAATTTGGCACTGTCATTAAAATTGGCATTAAATTTTTTTAAATTTCAAGATGATCCAAGAAACCAACCAACAAATGATGTAAAATATGTATCAACGATTTAAGAATAACATATGACCTACCTATCACAAGCCTGGGTTCATTTATTTATTTGTAAGAAACATATAGCTAACATACGGCCTCCATGGTCGAGGGGTAAGGCTGAACACTCGACTACAAATCCGCGGGTTCAAATCCCGGCGTGCGCAAGTAAATTTTATTTAATTAATTTGTGTTTTTTCACAATTAATTCATTTAAAAATAATATACAGTATATTTGCACCCGTTCCAGAGTGGAAGATATTCTCAGTATCGCCCTGGTGAAAGACCACCTTTCAGAGTTGAAACGTTGCTTGAAATGGCTTTTAGCCGTGTTTGGTGTCCAGATCTGAATAGCCAGGTATTTACCCACCTTCCTCTTCCCCTTATCCTTTCCCTCCCCAATACCTTCAGCCTCACAACATTCCCCAACTGGGGGATGCCATAGTCTCACTGGCTCCAGACGGTTGGGAGCAGTTGGGACTCTTGTGCGGTATTCATGTAAAAAAAAAAGGTTTTAATATAGATTTATATACAAAGGAAATTTAACAAAAGGTAAGCCAACAAAGTTTCTTGTGCTAACAGTGCTTAAGTACAGATGTTTTATTAGAAAAACAAAATAAGAAGGAAGGGGGAGAGGGAGAGGAAGATTGGATCAGGACAAAAGATGCTCTCGAAATGTGTTATATTTGTATGTGTTGTAGGTACGTTGAAAAAAACTGTATCATGGAAAGTCAACTTTATAAATTTCCGTTTTGGTACCAATTTGTCATTTGGTCACCAGTCTCAATTTTTTCTCAATCTTTTAATTTTTTTGTAGAAAAACTATAACATTACTAACAATATTTTTCTAAAAATTAACAATCATATAATATCTTACAACTGATAAAATTTTGTATTACATAAATATCTGTAAATTTAAAATATGGTGTTTCATTTTTTTTATTTACATTTTACAAAAATAAAAATACTTTTTTTTGTATTTTGTCTGGCGGGAGCTTGTTATTCAAAACTCAAAATTTACAGATAAATTTACAAAATATACATAAAATTAAAACATATATAACAAACTTAAAGCATACATATTTCTCAAGAATCTTTCTTATTCAAAAATATTTTTACAAAATATAAAAAAAATAAAAACATAAACTACAACAACAAATCATACATAAATAATATTTCCTTATTATCTAATACAAATAGTTTCTTTCAGCTAACCAAGTTTTCAATATATTTATTAACTGTTTAGTTTTGATACCGTTTTTTTTTAAATTTTATTTCAAAGGGTAACATATTTAAACAGTTAGGAATCATGTGATCTAAAGTTCTTTGTCCATATTTGTTTGTATGCTTAGGAACCATTAAAATTATTCTTTATTATTATTTATTATTCATTAAAATTGAGACGATTATTGTAAGTGTGCTCTAGTCTATTTGTTATATTATATATAGGGTTATTAATGTGCTGAAATATAATTTTGTACCACAGAAGTGATCTTACTGAAAGAATGTCGAGACTGATAAAAGTATGGAATATTATGCCTTTGTTCGTATAAACTTTTATAACCTAATAATTTAACCAATAAATTTTCCACTGATCGAACATGATTGATGTTTGTTTAATCATTTGATTTTACTTGCATAGTGACAAAACCGACAGAAATGTGAAATTCTACAAAGAATTCTACGAAAAGGAGCGTTTTACTTTTTCGATTAGATTCTAAGAATCTCATTTTGTATAATGAACCCAACCTTTGCTTAGCGTGTGCAACACTTCATACAGAAAAATTCGATGGTAGCAGAACCGAACAAAATAGACTAACCTTGAAGTTATTATGCATGTTTTTATCTACAATACAGAATTAAGGCTGAAACCATTATTCACAAATTAAAGGAAACAAATCAACATAAGTTTTCCACTCATTATACAATTTTTTAAATTTTATTTCAAATAAGTCATACAACGATGTTGCACTTCCATGAGTTATCAGTTCAACTCATTATGGGACTGTTAATTATTGTATTACCACATAATATTAGGTTTTTACAGAGTTTTCTATGCAAATATTTATATAAAAACAAATAAATATATAGAAAAAACAGGAAAATAACATAAATAAATATACAGCCTCGAAACATACAAATACAAGAGAAATACATAACAACGTTTTAGAGAACGGCTACCAGAACAGAGTTGGTACCTATAATAAATGGTTCCCCAAATGGCATTTTTTTTTTAAGATTCCAGTACATCATTCGAGATTTCTCTGAAGCGCGCACTTATCTCAATTCCTCAGGCAACTTGTATTCCAATGATTTCAGCCCTTATTTTGTCGAGTGTATTTTTGATATGTGTAGTTTGTGGTGTTGTCGTGTATTATGTTGGTGAACGTCGTGATTATAGTTAAGTTTTATATTTGTGTGAGTATGGCATTGAATCATATTTAACATAGTGCTTGTCATCTCAAGGCTAGGAACAATCTTAAACGGTAATACTAGTGCGTGCCGGTGAATATCTTTAACGAGTGTATCCTATGGCAAGCCAAATATGTTACACAGGGTCCTGTTTTGAATTATCTTTACCTCAGATATAATTTTCTTTGTAGCGAAACCCCAGATACTAGAAAGATAAACCAATATATAACGAAAACACGAAATTCGTATATTCGGGTATTTTTTGAGAAATGCCCCCGAGAATGATTAATAAAAACAAGCTATGAACAGCACAATTTTTTTCGTTGCTGTATAATCGATTAAAAAAGTACGGGATGCACCTGGTAGGATACTACTACATAGCAGTGGCGTGCAATGCTCTATGACCAAAGGCAGGTTTTTTGTTCAAGTTCGAGTATGAATTGTGTATTGAATATTCTTTAAAATTATTATCATCTTCCGCTGATTATTATGGCCAATTAAATAAATTCATGGAAAAATACTTTTTGATTAGAAATTTGTCTCCGTATTTAAATTTTTCTCCATAATTTCTTTTAATGCAGGAGTGGGAAACCACTGCTGGACTTTCTCAATATAATCATTATAACCTCATTTTACGAAGTACCGTTTGTAATTTGGACAACGAAATGGAACAATGTCATCGTAATGCATAACCAAAGGCCATGTAAATGCAGCATGAGTTGCAATCCTATACAAATCACAAGTACCTCCAGCAGGCTGGAGTTCCAAATACTCGATATGGTAAACCTGCTTGATTCTGTGCAAAGGAGGGCGGTTCGCCTGATTGACAATGCGTTGTTAACAGACCGACTGCCATTTCTAATGCACGGAGGCAGCGTAGATATGCTGCGTCTGTCCTACAGTTATTTCAATGGAGCTTGCTCGAAGGAGCTAGCAGCGTTGATCCCCTCCGCGCCGGTGCACGTGCTTGAAACTCGACGAACACTAGCAGAACGGGTCGTTTCGCCGACTCGTTTTTTTTATGTAAATCGGCTCGTATGTGAAACGAGCTACCGACATCTGTCTTTCCACCTACATTTAATTTAATCAAGGCCCGCATTAACAAATCACTTCAGCCCCCTCCTTAACCCGCCTCACAACGCTTCCCAACCGGGTAGCGATGTATGTGCTCTGTACATGCAGGGGCGCTTTTGTGAAGTGTCACTTAAAAAATAAAAAATAAAGTAGAAAACTTTAAACACGATAATGGTTTCCTTCGAATTGCGTCAGAAGATGAGTCCGCAACTCGAATTTTATAATTGCGTTCGGAACACAAGACTGGCTTACATTTATATGTGAATTCACATTGTTCACTTTTAACAATTATATCACACTCGGACCATCTTAATGGTTTTCCATTAAGAAAATTCCACAAAGAAAACCATTCTCGTGTTCCAAATGCCATAGAGTTAGCAAATTTTGAATTGTGTTATCTACGGTAATGCATCAGGGCAGCCGACAACAAACATTCGTACGCATGCACACATGGTTTATTGATTTTTGAGTATTAATATTTATACACATGAAAAAAAATTGCCTGCGGTGCTTTTGGCAGGTCGGACCATAATTGCTCGTGGGCCGGACCAAATGGCCTCCAGGTCTGGATCAAGCCCGTGAGCCGGAGGTTCCCCACCGCTGTTTTAATGGTTACGGTTCGATGATAAATCAACTTTGTAAAAGTAATATAAAGTCATTAAATATACGAAAAAAAATGAAAAACACTAAACTAACACGAAAACTTTATCAAAAGTAATGTTTTTTATAAAAAAAAATATCTATAATAATAATAATAATTGTTGGATGACTTGTATAGCGCCGTTTTTGTTAAAAATCACCCCAAGGGCACTGCGCAAATATTACTTGCTAGTGTTTATCTAATTATGTACAAATAGATACAGAAACATACTTACCTAGTAGGTCACTCCGGAGTTTTCCCTATGATTTTGCACGCACAGGACACAATATTAGAAAACAGTGCACATTGCAGTTACTGTTTAAATCCTATTTGTCATTGATATTATATTTATTAGAAGGTTATTGGCAAAAGAAGAGTAGGTATTTATTTTATTTGAGATTTTCGATAGTAATTATTTACAGTTACAAATAATTATAATTATTTACAACGTCGCAGAATGTGAAAAATTTCAAATTTTTCTGTTAATTACTTTAGGGAGGTACTGAGGCCTAGCTTCGCTATGTTAATTAGGTATATATATGAGAGTGGTTTAAAAAGACGCTTGGTGTATGTTGAGCTTTTGATCGTTTTGCACCAAATTTGTGACGTAATTTTGAAAATTGTGGTCCTAAATTTAGTGTAAAATTATCGAAAACTCGACTTGCACCGAACTTCTGTCTCTTTGAACCACTCTCTGGTAAAGTTTCGATTTTAAAGTTACGATACTTTACGTGGGAGGGGTCAATATATATATATATATTATTGGTTAGGTTAGATTAGATTAGGTTTTCAGGTTAGTTTTTTTTGTACTTTCAGTGACTTTATATCACTTTTAAAATGTGTACCGATTCATATGTGTGTTGATTTATTCGGTCATCAATTTTTCTTAGGGTAGGCATAGTTTTTATCAGCCTTTATGGACTGCACGCCACTGTTACATGGATATATCAATGAGGCGTTCAATGATAAAAGCACTCGTTGAACAAACTGGAAAGAAATATATAGTTTATCGGGACTTTTTTTGTAATAAAAATTCACGAAAAGTGAATCGTCGATAATACAATAATACAACATTCTGTTCATCTTTAGTTGATTTATAACAAAGTGAAGTTGTGAATTCTCGCTTGTTGTTTGGGTGTCATAATTGATTTGACAGCGAAAGTAATGCCTTGTGATGACTATTACTATCTCTAAACAAAGAAATAAAGAAACATTCATTAGAAAATTTTATTTCAATCCAAACATTTATATTTCCATTTTGAAAATATTCTACCCAAACAAACCTTCTTCTTTTGAATATGTAATCAAAGGCTAACCAGATTGGTATATCTATAGGCTATCCTCAATACAACATGGCGGTTCAATGTTTTTCATACTAATTTTAAAACGTTATATCAACAGTTTTACATATTGGATTTCATTCCAACTCTCTAAACCTTCCCGGCACTAATGAGAACAAAATGTGCTGTGACAAATATTCATATTTTTATATATAGAAGAGATTTTATACGCCCGTGGGTCTTTTACGTAAGGTGGTTAAAGTTTTCAAATGCAATGTGTTGCTGAACATTGAATTTCTGATACAACTTGATGGACAAATTAAAGTCATCCACTTTGTTCTACAAGCTCTATTTGCATGCTGTTAGATTGTTCCTTTCGGGTTATATACGAGTATAATGACGAAAGGGGGTCAGGCTAAAAGTCAGACCGCCTTGTTAGCGCCAAGATTAGACCACTTATTATTTATGTTTATTTATATTTTCACGGCGATGCATACCTAGTGCTTATTATCGTGTCACATGCTTGCAGGAACCATGTCGACATTTCGACCACCGACTGCGAGGCGTCGGCCTTCGCAGCTTTTAACCAAACTCCATTCGACTTCAGAAAATGCAGAGCAAAAAGTGGAAACGTATTTTGCAAAATGAATAGCGAGCAGGATGCAAACCAAGCACAACGACGTTGGAGTAAAAAAACTAGTAGGTAATTTAATACTTAATAGCTAAAATATGTTATGAACTATGGAACAGGAATTTCATTTATATAAATAATTAACATGCCGATGGACGGCAGTGAAAAGGATTTTTTTGTTCTGTTTTGGTCTTAGTCAAAATCTATTTTTATTTATTTATTTGTAAGAAACAAACAGCTTTTAATACAAAAATATATACACAAAGGAAGTTTAACAAAAGGTAAACCAACTAAGTTTCTTGTGCTAACAGTGATTAAATACAGCTGTTTTATTTATGAAGCTAACAAGAAAAAGAAAACAAAAAGGGTGGAAGAGGAAAATAGGATCAGGACAGGAGATGCTCTCGATACATTTTATACTCGTGCATCAATTTGTATTTGTACGTATTACTTCGGTTCGATATTTTAAAATGGTATTGTGAAGAATGTCGGTATTGTGAAATTGTGCGTTATATTGTGCATAAATACGGGGAATTGCAGAATTTATCCTAAGATTGGTCCTGCATGGGGGCAAATGAAAAAAATTTGGCTTGTCGGGTTGGTTTTGACGGTATGTGAATTCAGGCGAGTCCAGGCCATTATTCATAATTATAAAAGATTTTATCAAATATTTTATTTAAAACATCATCAAAGGTATCAAATATTTGATTTAAAACGTTCACGCTCTTTAACCCTCGGTATGCCAAGATTCAAAACAAAACTTGAAATGCTATGGGGGTAACTCAATTACCCCACGTATTGTATCATTTTAATATAATTTTTTCATGAATTTAATTTTAAATTATTCTTATGGCTTACACATTTAATGTGTTTTCGTGAAATAATTATCATAATATAGTTAATTTTACTAACTAAGTGTCCTCCGGTCGACGGCTGGAGTTGAACTGACTTGCCGCTTGTGTGAATATTTGGTACCTGCTGGCGGTCCGGCGGCCGATTACCTTACTCCTTCACGAAACTTTGGTAATAACGCAAGCGAGTGAGATGCTGCGTATCACCCACCACTGTGCAAGTAGAATGGCGGAAATGTGGAGCTGTGAGTATGGTTCCAGCGGGCAAGATATAATATTAGTGGCCATGTTTAGAAGCAAGGAATGATACCTGCACATTAATCTAGTACTTTCGTTTAAATTTTTTAATGATAGATTATGTGTGTATAGGTTTTGTAGGAATTCAAAAAATACCAAAATTATAAGGTCTCTCTTTAAAATTATGCATGGAGGATAGTAATTTTAGAGATTTTGACCACCCCTTTTGGCAATGGGAAAGTTATACTTTAACGGTTTTTAAATAAATAAAATTCTGTTTTTTTTTTATGTTTGAATTAAAAGTTTGTCATACAAATCTGCATCATTTATAAATGACATCCCGGAACAAAATAATATGTGATAAAAAATATCAAGTTTCGTTTGTTTCATAAAGGTTCATGGTTAAATAAATTTTAAATAGATGTAATCATATTTTTAAAGTTATTTTCTCAATTATTTTTTTATAAACAATAATTATTAGCCTGAAACACTCATCCAAATTGAAAAAACCTTCCGAGAAAAGATAAATGTCGCCGACAGGACTCGAACCTGCACCCTTCTGATTGCCGGTCAGATGCTCTACCGTTGAGCTACGTCGGCTTATCGCACTTCCCCTTCCCCTTCCCCTTGAGGTAACATTTAAAAATAATAATGTCATAAAAAATAGTCTTGTAATTTAATTATTATAGTACTATAGCTTTGGGGAATATTGAATCGATGTACAACTAGAATATTGCGAAGTTGAAAGAAATGAAAGAGAGAGGGGGAAGAGCAAGATTTGAAAGTGGATATATCTACTTGATTACTAAATATTATCAAAAGATATTTCAAGTAACGTTTCGGTTCTCGGTGATTAGAATTTAAGGTTAGCAAAAACAAATTACTTACCTAGCAAATACATTTAAAATTAATTATATTAATATAATTCATCGGAAGAACATTAAAAACAGTGATTTTTCTTTCAAACTTTTGTTATTGGGGCGCCGATATTCTTTCATAACAAAAATTTTACTGTATTATGTAATGTCAAGTTTGGTAATGCAATGTGGCTTACGATTACAACACTGTTCTGTGCCGAGTGTTTTCATCTTTCATGACATGGTATCCAGAACATTTTTTATGAGTTTACAGAGAACATCTGCCAGATATCACAAACTTACTTACGCCACCTAGATCTAGTACATAAAAAAAACCTATTATATGTGTCTGTCCGACATAATAATATAATTCGTATTCTGGTTAAAAACACGTTTGAAATATAGGTAATACTGATTTTTTCAGCAATAATAACTGCCTTAATTTTTTTTAAACGTTTCGTTGGAATAATGCTGAGAGTTTATTCTGACAAAAGTACAAGTTTTAGCAAAAGTCAGCTACTTCGGAAGTTGTCATTACTTTGTAACATAGGAGTCAGAAGGTGTGAAGTATACCTTTTGTAATGTAGGTCAGAAGTCGGAAGGTGTGAAGTATACATTTTATAACGTGGGTCAGGAGTCAAAAGGTGTGAAGAATATATTTGGAATGCAGGTCAGGAATATGTGTGAAGTATACCTAACGTAGGTCAGGAGTCAGAAAGTCTGAAGAATATATTTGTAATGTAGGTCAGGGGTCAGAATGTGTGAAGTATACCTTTTGTAACGAAGTTCAGGAGTCTGAAGGTGTGAAGAATACATTTTGAATTCCTCGTTTAATGCTTGATGTATGAGTAGGAGCGAGCGGACAACTTACTCATATTCCATGACCATTCAAACGAAAGGCAAACATTCCCGGGTAACGAATAACGTGACATTATTTAAAAATCTCCTACTACCATCACACTAAGCTGAAATGTTGCATGTGTCGTGAAGGAGGACTTAGCCAGCCGAGGAATTGAATCACGACGCCTGGGCGGGAACACGACGCGATGCCAACTCAGTCACTGACCGATCAATGATTTGGTGTAGTAAATTATAATTCAATTCAATTCATTGTATCCGTAACATAATTATCAGACGACCTCTGTGGCAAAACGGTAAGCTTATACCCAGAGGTCGCGGGTTTAAAACGCAGTGAGCAAATAATTCAAAAATAAATGTTATTTAGGGTAAGTACCTAGTTACCCGGTAAGCGGTGAATTTAAATCTCGGTTGTATAAATAGGTCACTTATAAGGATGTTAAAATTTTCAAGCAATTAACATTGTTTGAATTTTTATGCTGATTATGGTGCTAATGAAGTAAGAATTCATAAGCCGACTGTACCTACTTGCAGTGGCCATTTTCTCTAAAGAAGATTGTATAGTGAAAGAAAAACTACAGTGTACAAGACTCACTTGGATATAACTGTAGTTTTAACACTGCGCCACTACTCCATAGTATTAAATTTGCTAATACAAACTTCTAATGAAGTGAGGAATGAAATATTGGTTAAAAAAATAGAAAAAAACAGGTGTAACTGGTCCTCCTTTTAAACTGATCAAATCGTACCTAAATAATAGAAAACAATATGTTAGCATAAAAGATTGAAAACAGTCAACTCAATAGCATAAACTATGGAGTTCCTCAAGGTTCCATACTGGGGCCACTTTTATTCCAAATGTATGTAAATGATATATGTCAATTAAATCTAAATGGTGGAATATTTTTGTACGCAGATGACACTGCAATATTTTACTTTTGCAAAAACCTGGAAATTTTATTTAGAAAAATTTCAACTGCATCTCAAAATATTAAATAATTGGCTAATTTAAAACAAATTATCAATTAATGTAAAAAAAAAAACTGGTTACATGATTTTAAGTTCACCAAAAAGAAAAACGCCGATTCATAAACCATTACAAATAGAAGAAAGAAACCTACGCATTTTAGATAGAGAAAAATCCTTGGGCCCATACGAGTATATTGATAAACACTTGTCCTTTAAACAACACATACTAAACTAAACAGCGCGACACGACTCTATAGTAAAAATAATCTACCAATAGGAACACAGCGGATCCGAATCCCGGAATACACATATGGAGCTAAAAAGCCAATGGGATCACAGAACAAAGAATACTTGCTTTGGGAATGGGATATTTCATAAAACATAAATACGGTTTCGAACGGTGCCGGACCGCGCGTCATAGCTGACATTCGCTATTTCAGTGCGCAGCGATAGGACAAATATTTTTTTTTATTAATTAAGGCGTTACAATGCGAAGTAATCCAAAATCATGTGTTTTTGGTATGAAAATATGATGGTGTAGAAATATCATGGATGATTTAATTAAATACTGCAAGTAAAACATACCTTGCTCTTTGATTTAACCGGCCGTATTATAAGCCTAGAAAAAAATAAAGAATCAGACCTAAAAAAAAGATTTAAAGTGCAAAATCTCCTACTTACGAACTTCCGGATACTGTCATATAAAAAAATTAAGTTTTTTAGAATATGACGGAAAAACATTTTTATTGATGCCTGAGCTTTACGAAACAAAAGAAAACACGCATTTTAGTGATGTTTTTTTTTTGCGTGAATCGAAATATGCGGCTGTTTCAATCTTTTCGCCACCTGCATAAGGAGTGTGTCATTTTGTTAGATTTTTAAGTAATTTTACTTTTAATGGAGAAATAAAAAAAATTAAAACTCGTTTTTCCTTATTTTCTGTGTTTGTTTCTATTCCATTGTGTGAACGCTATTTATTAATATTGTTTGAGCATTGAAAAATTTATTTTATTTTTAATTTTGAAACAGAATTCCTGATAGAATTCTATGTTAATAACCCTTTTTTGGTTTTTAGTACAAAAGTCGTATTAAAAGATTTTGCACCATGAGAATATATATATATATATATTTTTTTATTTATTTAATCCGCCTTTTTAGTTAATTTTCTTTCAAAATAAATCCTGTCACAATAAAGAACTCGGGTGAAAAATATTATGACTTTAAAAATATATATTAATACAGATCAGCAAACGCCGATTCTGAATAAATCATTGAATTTATAAATCGTTATTTAAAGGTGTCATCAAAACACCTTGTTATATTGGTACCATTGTATTTGGAACATCTGAGGTCACGTGTGTATTTTAGGATTGATTAGTACGGAGATTTTTATTTTTCGATTTTGTTTTGTATTTTAAATATGTATTTTTTTAACTTCGGTGAAATTTAAATATAATTTGGGTGACTTTAAGCTCTATAATTGTTGTACAATATAAAAAAAACTATTATTAATTAAAGAAATTAGAGTATTTCATGAGCAAACCAATTGGTTTTGGTTTGATAATTATCAATACGGATATTATGATAATGTTAATGCTCAATACTATTATTATTCTTCGAGTTAGAGTTTCTAAAAATGTACATAATGTTATTACTTATGATTAGTTTTGGTTTACCATGAATAGAATATAAAATTATGTACGGTAAAGCTCATCCTTTGACATTCTAACCTCAAAACTGATCAAAATCTACCGGATTTTGAGCTTTTTGACGGGCTTTGAAAAATTAAAACTAACTTTAGAAAAAAAAAGTAATATACTGGTATTTAAATTTGAACGTCATTATTGATAAAAATATATATATTTAAACTTTTTTTACTGGAGTTCTTTTTCGTATTACTCATACTTGTGACTCTGGTAATTTTTTTTGTATATTTAATACCTACCTTTCAACACAAACTTTTGAAATGAAGTGACTCCATAATATATAATATTAGACGAAGATAAAAATTTGCTCATAGAAAGCCGACATACTTTCCATTTTTTATATCGTTTTAATGTTGATCTTCCAAGAGAACGAACCGCCACTGCCTTCTTGTACTAAGAATTTAAGAACACTCGAGGTGTGGTCTGACTTAAAATAATAAGGATATGACGTAATTTACCTTTGTTTTGCTTATCTCAAGAAACGGAACAAGTTCGTAAATAGTGAGCATGTTGATAGTTTAGTTCAGTTACTTGGACTCTATTCGTCATTCAACATAAACACAGTGGTGGTAATGGGCCGCGAATCCGACTGACAACCGACGTGGTGAACGGTGGTAAGATCCTAGGCTCTGGGCCCGTATGTCACGCTATCAAAACCCTGCAAAGGCAAATAAATCATTTAAAAATAATACGGTAACTTTTTAAATTAAGCTTGGGGTCTGCAGGGAAAAATCGAACTTGCACCCCTTTAATTCCTTACACAATAAGGAGTAATATGGTCTGGCCAGCGATTCAGACAAGTTACCTACGAGCAAAAATCGTCTTTAAGCCCCTTTAATTTCGAACACAATAAGGTCGATTTGCAGTCAAACCGGAATGTGGAACGCGTTGATACGCCAAAAAACACCGTAAGCGTATCGACTTTCGAAGAGAGTAAGGCTCAGAGTGGGTCAAATCGGGTGCGTACCTCCCTACAATGCAGTCAGTCGCCGTTGACTTCGCAATACAAACCAATTGCAGGACTGCAATAGGCAAAACCTAGTTGTACGGGACAAGATCTGTAAACTCTTGCCGCACGTTTAGAAGAAGAAGATGATGCTGGCCACTTCGACGCTTCAGAGCAGGTTAGGAAGGAAGGGGGAAGGTGTATGCCTTGAGGGGGGGAAATGCCTTGAAAAAGGCAAACGATTTCTTGCAAGGAGCTGGTGAAGGTGAAGAAAAGTCTTGATCGGTTTTCAGGCCGGGTGAAGATGCAGGCGAAGTAGGCAGAAGAGGTGTTGAATCCGTGAGAATACTCTACCTTTTTAGAATTGCAACCGTTGCTTAAGTACTCCGGTGCGATACCGTGCTGAGAGGAGCCGGCGTATCGGGCAGTTTGAACTCGTTAATTTTTCGCGAGCTGCCGTAGATTCTGTCAATCTTGGATCGACTTAATCAAAAAATTAGGATGTGAACCTCGATCTCCTGCTTGAATTGAGCCTATTGCAATCTTCACCTATTTTTTATTAAAGAAGCCAAAATTATTACAAAAAATGTCGTGGCGGTCAAAGTAGGACAGTTGATACTTTTGCCGCTGAATTACAGAAAAATGCATTGTAAAAACATAAGTTGGGTAAGGTTATTCGTTTCCGCGGATGCTAATGAACAGATCAGAAAAGATCGTTTATTTAGATCAGTCACCGCAGCCGCAGGAATCGCTTACAAAGACAGACAATTTTGATAGAACAATAATTTTTGACAAGTTTTTTGTGGATCGCAAGGGCCCAACCAATGGGGGCTCGCTTAGCTTTCGGGACCGTCGCCGGGAGCGACCGTAGAAGTGGCGGGGGTCGGAGAAATGTCCCGTTAGTGGCCAGTAGCGGCTCGGCACGAAAACGACATTCAGGGGCGTAGAAAAACGAAGACGATAACGTGCACTGTTTATCGTTCTCTTCCTCCACACGCCCGGAACCCCGTTTATCGAGAGCCATATGAAATGAAATATGAAATCGGGCGTTTGCACAAATCATTTGTGCAGACATAGTTCGATATAGAGATTTGTATCTAAGTCGCGTCTCCATCGATGAAAATAAATTATGAAATCGGGCGTTGCACAATTCAACATTTGTGAAGAAATAGTTCGATAGAGATTTGTATCTAGTCTCGTCTCTATCAAGTTGTGGTCAGGTCGTCTGTGTGAGCCCGACAGGTACTTCGTACGAGTTCGATATAGAGGATCGTATCTAGTCGTCGCTCCATCGAGGATGCACGAACCCAGTAGAGATTTTGTATCTAGTCGCGTCCCTACTGAGTTATGTACCGGTTTGATGTTACGCAAACGGAGGGTATTACAAACTTGATATTCACGTCTGGTATACTAGTACTTTTAAAATATTGCAAATATTGCGAAGTTAACTGTTTAATTATCGACGTTTCTAAATGTCACACTATGACATTCACCAGAAATAAACATATAATTAGGTTTTCTTATTCACTTCACAACGAACCTGTCAACAGAATATAAGATCTTGGCGTTTTCCTAGATAGTAAATTTATGTTTAATAACCACATTAATTCAATCGTTCACAGGTCAAACAAAATGCTTGGATTTATTTTACGCGTAAGCAAAGTGGTCAGGAACCCGCTAACAATCAAAATGTTATATTCTTCCCTAGTAGAAGTCCACTGGAATATGCATCACCAATTTGGAATCCTCAATATAAAGTATACATTGATGGTATAGAACGCATTCAATAAAAAATATAAAATATCTCACCTACAAATTAAACAATAACAGGCAAACAGTAGCTGATTTACCATTTCTAAATAGAATTCTAAATAATAATATCGACTGTACCGATCTTCTGTCCCTAATTAATTTCAACATACCTCTGAGAGGTACCCGCCATACAGCACTATTCCACACGCATAGTTACAAAACAAATGCAGCTGTTAATTCACCAATTAACCGTGCTCTTCATTCAGAAACATTGATATTTTTTTCGGATTCACTGGCCACATTTAAAAGGAGCATCTTGGTATTAATATACATTTCTCAATGCGCATACATATGGCATCACTTCTATAATATGTAGATCACCACTTCTCACACCTACAAACACATTCACACATACACACGTACTTATACACTACATATAGTACACATGTCCACCCGGTAAATACAAGTATAAATCAGAAATTACAAGGAAACATTAAAAGTACCTACTTTGTAAATTTAAATTCTGGAAATTGTTTTTCATTGTAACAAATGTACTGTTTTGTTTCTGCAATAAAATAATTAACAAAAAAAAATTATAAAAAACGAAACAATAAAAAATAAAAAAAATAATAAAAAATAAAAAATTATATAGACCAGACCAGGCTTACTCGGTTTTTTTAATAAAGTTATGAAGTTGTGAATGCTTGCTTGTCGTTTGGGTGCCATAATTGATTTGACAGCGAAAATAATGCCTTGTGACGACTATTACCATCTCTAAACAAAGAAACATTCATTTGAAAATTTTATTTCATTCCAAACATTTATTTTTTCAAAACGCATCTAAATAATAAAGTTCTTAAGTAGGTAACTACCTGTGTTTTTCATTTTGAAAATATTCTAACCAAACAAACCTTCTTCTTTAGAATATTTAATCTGTGACTAATCTGAGTGGTATATCTGTGGGGTAACCTCAATACAACATGGCGGGTTCAATGTTTTTCATAATAATTTTAAAATGTTATGGCAACAGTTGTACATATTGGATTTCATTCAAACTAGTCTCTAAACCTTCCCGGCACTAATAAGAACAAACTGTGCTATTTTCAACTCAAGAACACACAGACAAACATTCATTTTTTTTATATATAGAGATTTAAATCATTTTACTTGTCACGTGTTCTAATTTATTTTTTGTGTAATTTAATTATAAATTTATAAAATAGTTATACAACAAATCAAGTCCTGTAACATTGGTGAGCCTCTTCATTAACCTAATACACTATCCTCCGAATAATCTCAAATATTAATACACGTACCTCATTCGATTTTATCTTCAAATAAGCATTGACATCTAAAACATAAATTAAGAGACACATTTGGATGTCTCGATATCTAGAGAGGTGTTATATAGCAGCACCATACCCCTTGTCATGCTGTGCTGAGCCAACACGTCTGTTCTGCCATGTGATATGCATGGCAGATCGTGGAATTTCTATTAAAGTATGTATAAATTTATACGATATTACTGCAAAGGCCCCACTCCTTCTAGACTGAATACTTTGGTAACGAGTATCAGAGAGCAAATATTGATGCAAAAATTACAGGTATTCGCCGTGCATTCTCATATAATCTGAGATTTTTTTTGGATATTTTTAATATTTCAATTTTTTCTGGTATGCTGCCTATACAGTAGAAGCTTACAAGCTTGGACCTTATAATGCAGTTGAACATAAAAGTCATGGTTTCGGGTTTAGTAAACTGTGTGCTAGATCTTATAACCAACCCTAATAGTTTGTATCCTCGATGGATTAATGGCTCTTTCTGTTAACCAGAAGATCTGTGTGCTGAAGCAGTCAAAAGTGATGAGCTCTGGCGTCAAGAAAATTAGGCACTTTTATTGTTGGGAAATTAAAGGTAAACTATTTCAGCTTGCAACATCATTTTAATGATGAGCTGCGCTGACATAAAAAAATAGCTTGCAGAATTTCGATAAAATCTCGTGTTATGTGTAAGTAGGTAGGTATCATATTTTCAGTTGTTCAATAAAAAAAAAAAATTCAAATAGAAAGTGTTGAAACTCGTGCGAGGCCGGGAAGTGAAACTAGACACATTTAAAAAAATAATGCTAAATAGCAGTGGCGTGCAGCCCATACAAGCTGAAAAACAGTTGGATGAATTTGGTAATGAACTAGTACGCTCATTCATTCATTTGGCTACAACAATCAACAGCATATGATAAACAAACTGGCCATTTTGAAATACTCCACCCAAAAATCATACTCGTACTTGAAAAACTTAACACAGCCTTTGGCCATAGAGCAGTGCACGCAACTGCTGAATAATTATTAACAATGCTCAAATTACATCACAGAAACCGCGGATCTTCACAGGATCATTTAGTTTTTGGCATCTGTATTGTGTACAGATCATAAAAATAACGTAAAATATAAAAGTAACCGTATCGAAATAACGAATATACCAAAAAACCGCCTCATTATAGCGAAGGAACCGGTGTGGTTATAATGCATAATTAAATTACAATAATGCCATTTTACCAATTTTACGAGATCGTTAATTTTTTCAAAATGAATGGCCTCGATTATTCTTCATTATTCCCAGAGTCCCACGTCTCCTCTTCCTTGAAAATAATATATCGTGTCGTTAAAATACTTCAGACATCACTTTTATTACACGTTTCGGTGAGTATGCTCGTTATTGTTGAGAAGGGGATGTTTTGTTACGATTCCTTTGACAAAACGTATAATGAAGCATTCTCGGTAACGGATAAACCCGGCGGAAGGTACTCGACTTAAACACCATAACAAAAAGACAGTTTTGATTGAAAGCGCAGTAAAACAAATTGCCATAAATCAAAAAATATAAACCGGAAAACCAGAGACAAAAACTTTTGAAATCAGTCAAAAATTGCACTGCTTTCCTGTCTAGATTTTGTAGCGCAACTTTAATTGCATCATGAGCTATGTAACACTGAAATATTCAATTTGCTGTTAAAAAAATAAGCAAGACGCAAAAAGGTACGATTTAAAAAATTTAATTAATTATCGATATACTTGCCCTAACGTACCATTTCGACGGCTGGAGGCAAAGGTCACGTGACACCCATCTTATTACCAGCCTAGTTCACTGCCGTCCACATTTGTTTCGTGTGATTTTGACTGCGGTAAGCAATTATAAAACATTTATAAAAAGGGTCAAACTAAATACTCGGTTTTTGTAAACGAGTCGACCCTTTTCATTTATTTGCTGTTTTATTTGAATTGGTGACAGGCCTAGCTCGTCTTTGCTCCCTTTATTTTGGTTTCTTCGTTGTATAATACAATATCTCATCATCATTGGATAAGGAACCGGGATGTTGTATCAGCCAATTCACCGTAATTTCGATACCCATTTTTACAAATTTAGGGTTTTTTTTTTTCATTTTAATTGTGGTTATTTTTGATTAATCGGCCAAAAAGTCTTATAATGTGCATCATGTAAACCTATATCATTCGATATCTTATACCAAGTATCAAGCAATTCCCAATCACATGATTGAATATGGACAAAGAACGTTAAATTACACCATTCCTAGCTGTTTAAATTGTTACTTCATGAAATTAAAAATTGTATTAAAATAAACCTTATTGAAGGTTTGGCTGGCTGAGTGCTGTAAAGATTTGTTGATTAAAATAGTTTATTTTATTTATATATGTAAAAGTACCTAAACTGTAAAATTAAGATTTTGAAAGAATAGCACCCGTTAGTCAAATTACTAAAAAGTAGGTTTTTTTTATCGGGACGTTTTTTGTCTTATTTTGTAAATTTCTGGCGATCAACGCAAAGTGATACAAAATCATTTGTTTTTAGTTTGAAAATTTGAAGGCCTAGAAATATCATAGACTAGCTGAAGTACCCGGCATTGACCGAGGACTCATGTACGGTTCGGAATAAAATTTTGATCATGAACCCTATCACTACCCTTACCCAGTAAGTGTCCTCTTATTTTAGTGTGCAAAATTTCATTATGAAATGCCAACTTTCTGCTTTAAGGGGTAGGAAAGGGGGATGGAGGTGGTTTTAGAAATCTCATGTAAACAGTGACCTTCCTCTTGTTTCGAAGGTCAAGTTCGCAAAATTTCATCAAGTTTGGAATAAAAACGTAGATTTGTAATCAAAACAAACACATACCGCCTTCTTTATATAACAGAGAAGAAGCAGATACAAAAAGACGATTTAATTAAATAATGCAAATAGAACACACCTTGCCCTTTAGTTAAACAGCCCATTTTTTGTGAGTTTTTTTATACGCCTAGAAAAAAATAATGTATCAGACCCAAAAAAAATATTTAAACTGCAAAATCTCCTGCTTACGAACCCTTTTTCGATCATTGTCATATTGTTTATTGTAGAAAATTAAGTTATTTAGCATATAACACGCATTTTGGTGTTATATGCTAAATAACTTCTTTCTTTCAAGTCTTTTTTACGTAAATCGAAACATGCGGCCAGCGTTAAGCGGGAATTTCAACCTTATCGCCACCTGCATAAGAAGTGCGTGATTTCGTTCGAATTTTACGAAGTGTGAAAAATAAATAGAAAATGAGTTTGCTAGCGCTGAAATGTTTGTCTGTCTGTCCTGTCCTGTCCTGTGAAGTTAGCACATAGATATACCACTCTGGTTAGCAAGAGATTACATATTTTTAAAAAAGGTTTGTTTCGATAGAATTTTTTTTAAAATGGATAACACAAGTAGGTACCTTCTTAAGAACTTTATTATTTAGAAGTATTTGAAAAAATTAATGTTTGGAATGAAATAAAATTTTCAAATTAATGTTTCTTTGTTTAGAGATGGTAATGGTGGTCACAAGGCATTGCTTTCACTGTCAACTCAATTATGGCACCCAAACAACAAGCAAGAATCCACAGTCCAGTAAGCAAGTGCAGTCCGGGTACACACCAGCTAGTTCCAAATAAAACCTCATAAATTATGGTTTACTAACAGAATATTTTAAAATTTGATTTACTTTAAATTTAAATTAAAAATTAAATGGAGTTCTACGAATAAAAGACAATAACAATGAACACATGTAGTCTGTTAGTACATATTTAAATTCTCTTCTCCTACAGCCCACAATTCTATTACAGCAGTGATACACAATCTTTTTAGACGGGCAATTTATCAATTTTCAATATGTTCGCGTGCCACAGGGCGTAGGGTACCTACAGCTGAACGTGGTTAACTTTGCTGTTCGGAGTAGGTAGGCATATACCCGTTACAAATCAAAAATTAACTAGGTACCTACCTAAAATATTGGATTTCATAATAACTTTAAGCTGAATCTATAGACCATTATAAGCAAGGTCTTTTTTTATTATCTGGTTGAGTAAAGTTTTTGTATTTTATACAATGGCAATAATTTAGTAGAGAAGTCACAGAAAGCGTAGAAATGGCGCGAAAAATATATCAATAAATCCTGTCGACTTTTATCAAATTGAAAGTTAGAAAAGAAAGCTTATGTTTTGTTTTCAAGTATGTAACGATACACTTTCATATTTTGTAAACCAGAATGGAAACCGTTAAATATTTTGATAATAGCACCCGGAAATTCGAACGATTATGTATATCAAAACTCACTTCCGTTACTTACATGTTTTCAGAAAAAAAAATCAATTACCCTGAGAAAAGCGCCCCAGGCAACAAACTTCTAGGCCACAGGTCAACCAATAATTTGTGACTGTTGATTTTGTGGGTCGCGTGAAAAGGCCCGGTTGTGCATCACTGTATTGGGTAGACAATTTTCTCTCAATACTATAGACTTCTTCAATTTCCTCTCTAAATGAATCGAAGAACCTCATTAATTTTAGTAGCATAATATTATCCCAATAAAACCGTTCGCGTCGAATAATTCCACCGGCAAACATGAAATGAAAACACCAAATTCTATGCCCCATAACTTTGTTTATGGTCGCCGGCATTCAGTTTCGAATGGGGAGTCATATTTGCTTTCGGGCAACTTTGAATTCGAAAGCCTTTGACAAGCATTCATTCCTGCTATGAAAGAGGTCCATTGTAGCTCAAGTTCCTTCACGTTTTGGAGTAAGCACGTATTATTATGATACTATACCAGCTATACCTATTCTGAAACTAAACTTATTGACGAACAAAATTTAAATAAATCTCCTCTTTAGCAATGACATTTTGTGTATGTAATGTCATTACTCATTACTCTTCGGAGAGTAATTCCAAGCACGATAGGCTCATTGTATTTATTATTATTTTTTATTATATTGTAGTGATTATTTCAGATTGTGATTACAATAAGGAACTCCAGTCCAATTTTTTTTTTATCAATAATGATGTTCAAACTTAAATTCTATATCAATGGGGGCTTGATTTTGATCAGTTTTGAGGTTAGAATGTCAAATGTCAAAACAAGAATTTGCTAAAATACCGTACCTAATTTTAAATTCTATTAATGATAAACCATAACTAAACATAAGTAATAAAATTATGTACCTTTTTAGAAACTTTAACTCAAAGAATAATAATAGTATTGAGCATTAACATTATCATAATATTCGTATTGATAATTGGTTTGATGGTGAATACTCTAATTTCTTTCATGAATAATAGTTGTTTATTTTGAACAACAATTCTTTAATTGCTCTATAGCTTAAAGTCTATAGCTTATAGTCTAAATTAAGTTAAAATTTGGCCAACACTAAAAAAATACGTATTCAAAATACAAAACAAAAACGGAAAATAAAAATGTCCATACTAATCTAAAAACACAATGCGCACTTGACATCAGATGTTCCAAATGCAATGGTACCAACATAACAAGATGTTTTAATGAGATGATTTTTTATTCACTTTTAAATAATGCTGTATAAATTCTACGTATACAATAAAAGATATGTATTCAGAATCGACGTTTGTTGATCTATATGAATATATATTTTTAAAGCCATTATATTTTTCACTGGAGTTCCTTATTTAAGAATACATTGATTGTCATATGGAAGAGATTACTAGTTCTAGACATCGTGGGTAGGTACTAACCTCAACTAATCACTTTTCATTTAAAATACAATATCTTTAAAAAATAGTAGGTGGATACTTTTAATCAGAATTCTTCTAAGTAATTATAGATTCTTATCCTACCAAAACAGTCAAAACAAAATAATGACTTTAAATTTATAGTCAGGTATTGAAATAATTGAAGACAGGCCATTTTGGTAACGTGGCCATGTAAAATATTTATGTCAAAATGTTTATCTTTGATTTTGTCGGCTGTTTCAAACCAGAAGTAGATGGAGATCGGGAGCTTGAATTTTTGACCAACCAAATACTTGAAATAATCCGTTTAATCGGAATTTCTATTAATCTGGCCACAAGACACTTCTAATTTCGTCACCGATTTTTCTCAGATTTGTTTTATTATATTTTATAATAGTTTTTAAATTTACCCATTCAGGCGTCGCGAGATCAATTATTCTTTGCTAGCTACTCGTAAGTCCTCTCTCATTACATACTCAACTATTTCAGCTTAACATGATGAAAGTAGGAGGAATACAAATATTAATAATAACAGTTCATATAATATAGTCGTAAAACTCGACTATATTCAAAGGTGGGGCCCACTTGCCATTTGTACAGGGTCAGCAGTTGTGTACTATTAAAGTATCTGCGGGCCCTGTACAGTACGCCCAGCTTCTGAGAGGCTAACATGACTCTAACTTCGATGGAAAACCCGTGCCTGAGCTGGTCACTTAAAGTTACACCAAGCATGTTGGGAAGATTGCTTCTGGTGAAGAAGATATTGACATTTCGATAACTTTTGGATGTAATCAGACATGATTGGGTTTTTGAAACATTAAATTCGACGAAGTTATTCTTACCCCAAGAGAAAACCTTCTCGAGGTGACCATCCATTATCTGCTTCAAAGCCCTCCGAGCCGTTGGAGTTTGTGTGCCCTTTGAGGCTTGTCAAACAAAAAGCTATCATGAACTGTACTGTCAAAAAGCTCCCATCGCGTCTTTTTCTAGCTAATGGCGGTTCCATGATAATTCGGCACACTTTTAGAAATGATATAAAGTCAAAAAGTATGTAAAAATAAAACTAGCCTAAAAACAAAACCTAACCCAATCTTATCAACCAAGTTACCCGAATGATAGCCTCAAAAAGTCGCCAGTTCCCACTGCAGTTGTTATTGGCTAGAAACAGAGGTCGGGATTTTTATCACCCTAACAGGAACAGGGCAATGGGCATTACATGAAGTTGACAGGTGGTTATTCGATAATAGTTTTGTATAAAAAAGCGAGATATATGTTGTGAAAAAATACCACTGTCAAAATCCTATCTTGTTCAAAAGTTTAACCTTATATTCAATATTAGTTGTTTTACCCACAGCTAACTAACTAACTAACTAACCATCACGCCGTTTCCCCGCAGGGGTAGGCAGAGAGGACGGACCGCCAAACAACTCGATCTTGGCATACACTTCTTGCTTCATTCACATTCATACAACGCCTCAAACATTCTCTTCTGTTATTCCGACTTCTGACATGGCCCGACTCGAGTATTTGATTCACTTGATCGTGCCATGTCTACGTGCTCTAAATGCTTTGTGAATATTCACATCATGTTAATCTTCCCAAATAATGAATTCCCACAATATGTTAGTTTTTTAAAAAGGACTATAATACCTACTACTAATAATGGTAATGCCAGAACATGCATCTCCTTGAAGTTCTAAGCATGCAATATTCTGCAAAGTAGGACCTTCATTTCCACCACTGTCCAAATATCACAGGTTTTTGTTATAGACTAAAAAGAGATTCACAATCTTCACGTACGTATTGGACAGATACTTTAGAATTGCGAATTCAAAGGAGATCCGAAAGTTTTGATGTTTAAAAATGGATCTCATAATAAGCATTGCATTAGTAATAATATTTGGACAATTTTTATAGCGCCATTTTTGTGAAAAATCGCCTCGAGGGCACAATACAAATTTTTTTCCAATGCTCTATCTTATCACTTACTATGAACAATCTATTATTACAACTTATGGATAACAGATTGCATCTACCAGTTCATCGATCTGTAATACCATTATGTACACATTATATATACTTTAGTGGTGGGCGAAGCGGCTCGGTTTAGTGAGCCGGATCACTAATCAGCTCTCTGTAAAGATAATCCACATGAAAACTGGACGAAAAAAGTATCGTATAAGAGCGTCTTAAGGACGTCTTTAGGATGGCCAAGGGAGCGAGGGTGAGGGCATGGTGCGGGGGGACGCTAACCGTCTTCCAATCGAGCCGGATCACCGAACCGGTACACTACAAAGAGCTGATTTAGTGATCCGGATCACTAAACTGAGCCGTTTCGTCCACCACTAATATACTATACCAATGACCGTGATGCCACGTTAAAATATACATGTTATTAATTTTATGTACAGGCAGATAATAGTATACAGGACCATACTTATGTTATTACAATACATTATACTAAACTTATGTCGTTTACGAAGAATATGATAAGAAAAAGTTCAATAAAGAATGATCGTCGATCTGTGGGCCAAGTCTGTATCTTTTGCAAACATTTTGACAGTTTTCATAAACGCTGCGGATACGGATATGTCCCTCAACGTAAGCGCACACTTAACTTGTTAACGCGATACGGACTACCAAACTGGCAAATGTTTTGTTTATGGCCGATTTGACTTACGTTAGCTAACGCAATGATACAGACTTGGCACCCAGACCAGAAACACTAGTTTAATACGTCAACAGTTGAGGTTACCCATCATTTTCCCACCCCGGTATAAGTAACTTATGGTTACTCCTTCTGGGTGCACGTCAAGGACTCTTTTTTTTTTTATACCAAGCTAATTTTGGAAAAGATTCTAAACCCTCAAGTGTCTCTGCACAACTTTCGCATAGAGGGAGGTTAGTCACAAACGCATTTCAGATGGGTTAGTACAGATACTTAAAATAACTTCAATTAGGCTCTTAGCAGCTCACATTGTCAATATTCGGAGCAACCCAAAATGGAATGAGGGAGTGCACTAGCAAACCTACAGATAAACATAAAACCGTTCATTTCCCGGAACAGACTGTATCCACGAATCCAGAGCAATCCCTCCAGAGCAGTGCTGAACGGCATCTTGTTCCCGTCACTCTTCTCAGAGAAGCACTGCACCTTGCACCAGCCACCCGGAGCATCCCTAATAAGGCAATACGTCAACAGCCAAAGGGGGTTCAATAAATCTTGCAAATTATGTGACATTTTTATAGTTTAGGTTTCCACATTTTTCGCCGGTAATTGGATTGATTTGTTTTTTAAAGCAGTGGTAAAAAACGGTACTCTTGATTTAGTCTTCCCTTGCTTCAAATACGGGGGATTGTGACAGTTATTTTTTATTTGACTGACGGTAACGGTATTTTGGGAGTAAGTTTGAGAATCTCTGGACTAGACACTAGACGCGATAGAGTCTAATGTAGGCATATCATTATGACGGTTGTTAAGACGGGTTAATTGAGGGTTTTCGTTGTTTTGCATGCTCTGATCTTTGGTTTACACCCGACAGCTAGTTATTCAAAACAATGCATAAAAAATTACATTTGATTGAAGGTTGATACGGAGAGGTCAGAGAGGTAGGTGAACAAAAGGAGTTTTTTTGTTGTTGTAAATATTTAATGATAAAATATTCAAAAGGGAATATACACATGGATGTATTATTGCATTAAAACAACTATTCATGATAAAAATAAACTAACAATTTGTTTTATTTTTTATGACTTATTGAAGTTTGTAAACCTCATTGTAATATTTAAGCATTGAAGAAGATAATATTAACACATCCCAAATGAACCACGATGCCGAAAAAACAACAGAAATTAAAAAGATTTCAGTCGCATCTGGGACTCGAACCCAGGACCTCTACCTATCCGGGGTAACAGCTTAACCAACTTAGCTAATGATACCAGTCCAATTTACGCCATTTACACTGATATCATACTTCAAGTTCAAGATTTGTTAATATTATCCTTCAATTTTATAAATCCCATATTATTGGCTGCTATCCTTATGATGATTGCAAAGTATTTATTGTATTTATTTATGACTAGCTGATTTGTGTTAGGAATAAAGGTTATTTGTGTGTTCCATTTTGTAAATATTCTACCTAAAAAAACCTTCTTCTTTTGAATATGTAATCTGTGGCTAACCAGAGTGGTATATATATATATGGGCTAATCTCAATGCAACATGGCGGGTTCAATGTTTTTCATACCAATTTTAAAACGTTATAGCAACAGTTTTACATATTGGATTTCATTCAAACTACTCTCTAAACCTTCCCGGCACTAATAAGAATAAACTGTGCTATTTTCCGTTAAACTGGTGGAGTAATTTTCGAAGAAAATCGAGAACAGACAGACAAACACTCGTTTTTACACATATAGATAAACAATTATTATCTTTGTGAATAGAAAATAATTAATATCGGTAATTTCTTGGTGATACGTTGACGAGTGATATGGGCAATCCTGACCACTTTCCCAAAACGCCGGGCAATTGAATGGGAGATTATTCTAGGTGTTATTTATGTATATATTCCATATTTAAACCAATGGGGGGTGCACGTGCACAGTGAAAATAATCGTACTTAGTACAAAACACTTTGAAAGAAAAATCTAAAGGCGCTCCCTCACGGGTCAGTATGAAATCAACATCGTTCGCGTGCCTCGAATATGCGGGCAATGGAAGTACGCAACATCGCTACCACGTCGCACCGACCCGTGTATGGGAGCCAACATAAATATATAAAACGGAGCGCTCTCGGTATCACGCTTCTTACTTGAAAATGACTCACTCGGTAAACATAGTAGGTGACTTAAGATAATAATAGTGGAAGATACTCTCAGTATCGCCCTGGTGAAAGACCACCATTCAGAATTGAAACGTTGCTTGAAATGGCTTTTAGCCGTGTTTGGTGACCAGATCTGAATACCCAGGAATTTCACCACCTTCCTCTTTCACTTCTCCTTCCCCTCCCCAATACCTTCAGCCTCATAACATTCCCCAATTGGGGATGCCATAGTCTCACTGGCTCCAGGCGGTTGGGAGCAGTTGGGATTCTTGTGCTGTATTCATATAAAAAAAAATACTAAAAAAATTATGACGTGAAAATGAGCGTATCGTGTTACACAAACAGTATTTAAATTTATTTTACAAATTGCGAAATATTTACACTATTATTTACAGACAAGAAATACAACACCATTGTAATTAGCCTTGCAGTTGTTTCGCTGATGTTTCGAGTTTTTTCAAGTCACGACTTCACGTGTGTAGGAGTGGTCCTGCCGCCGAGAGCTCCGTCGTAATTTCTCTCTCCGTACACACATCGTTAAATGGGAAAGAGGGAGAGGTTACAATGGAGCTGTCCGCGGCATACCCTTACCTGGTTACCCGACTACGTCAAATTGCAGTCAAACGTCATTTCGTCTCATTACGTTCTCAGACAACGTTCAACATTTGTAAACTAAACCATTTTTGACAGGACCAAAAAAACTATAACAGCTAATCGCCAAAAAAGCCGTTAACCTCCAAAAATGGCGGCTGGTGAGTGTATTACTTGTCTAATCTGAATATTAAGAAAATTGATTTACTTATTAACTTGACAAGCTGGTTGGATCTTTGACTTACAAAATGAAAATAAAGGCTATCTGCATCTCCGAAACAAGGTTGCTTTATAATTTGCTTCTTCGTTTTCTACTATATAAAGAAAAATGTGGCGGGCGGTGTGTGTTTGTTCTGATACAAATCTACAGTTTTATTCCTAGCTTGATGAAACTTTGCATACTTGACCTACAAAATAAAAGGAAGGTCACTGTCTACATGAGATTTGTAAAAACCACCCCCATTCCCTATTAGCACCCTAAAAAACAAGGGTTTTAAGGGCGGGAAACGAAATTTTGCACACTTGACGTTCAAAATAAGAGGAAAATTACAGAGTAGGGGTAGGGAGTAGAAGTAGGTGTAGGGATTATAAAACATTACTCTAAACTAAACTATTAATAACGCCGGGCAACACCGGGTACTTCAGCTAGTTAGAAATATAAATAAATAAAATTCAAGGCGACCCCCGCCCCTCTTATTTTGGTTTCTTCGCCTTGCGTGTTAGGGCATCTCTGTGCATTATTTGCTCTGTGGTACCTGCGAATTTACGTAAGTCGCGTGTTACGTAAATCGAGGTGTTACTGTACAAAGTTCTGTAATGAATTCCTTCGGTGAATAATTCATAAGAAAACAAAGTCGTTAAACTAATTAATGAGCACAACAAAGTAT